>VXAZ01009807.1:336664-620497 GCA_013399875.1 Gymnorhina tibicen | reverse complement strand
TTTTTTTTTTTTTTTTTTTTTAAGGCACTACTTCCTTATCATTTATGACAGTTATGTTAGCATCTTGATATAGTCATAGCTATTCATTTGTTGCATTGATTCTACTTTAGGCTGCTTTGACTGTTCTGAATGTCAAAGCTAATACTTTTAAATTAAACAAAGAAAGATAACTACTTATTGTTCTGGTACAAATGCAGTATCAAGTGAGTGTGACTTTTGGTGAATACTGAATTACCAGGAATAGGTTTTGCTGTGAAGTATTTTCTATTAAGAAGTTTGGGACAAGGTCTCCCGTTGTAGTTGTGCATCAGGGAAGTCTCTGAGGAATTAAAAAAATAAAATACTAGCTTCTCTACATATCATGCATTGGGATCGCTTAACTTTCTCTGTACTGATCACTTAATTCACTTAACAGAAGCAGGTTTTTGGGCTCTTGAGCTAGTTTAGCCTTTCTCAGTCATAGCTTTGCATCTTGTTAAGTTGTTCCTCATAATCGTTTTTGATATCCTTAATCTTCTAATCCTCTTTTCCTGCTTTGTACATGACTTCAGGGTTTCTGAAGACATCTTCTAATGGAATCCTCTGACAAGGTAGGAAAAGCTCTTTTTTTCCTGCTGAAACCTGATTAGTGATGCACACTAAACAACCAGTGCGATATCTTTAAAAGTCTCTGAAACACACTGTTCTTTTGGTTATTGTTTTAAAGGAGCTTCCTCCGTTATATGGCAAACTGCAGCAGTACTTAAATCCAGAAAAGACTTTTCTAGCTTTTGTTGCCTTGCAGAGATGCTGACTTCGAATGTGAAGAGTTTGCTGCCAGTAGTGCTTTGATGGGTGCATTTTGAGTTAGAGTCCACTGCTCAGGATTATATCAAGAGTTGCTTCTCTTTAATGTTTCAGTGGGTAACCTGGTGTAATGAATACCTGATCTACATGGGCATAATTAGTCTCTCATCACTAATATGTTTCTGCTGTTGCATCTGACTTGTCTGGGATATTAATCGCTTGCTATCTTTGGGCACTTGGAAAAGAATGGTATTAAGGCAGGAATTTCGGGGTTTAGTGGTTCTATTTATTGGCATAGCAGGCTTGCAGATTGAGTCCCAAAGTTTAACATATGGCATTCTTCTTCGCTGGTGCAACAAAATAATTGTAATGTTTTCTTGGTGGTGTAGGGAAGTCCATCAGTCTAAGTCTGGAGTAATGTACTTCAGAAGCTTACGTAGTGGATCTACTTTGCCATGTATTAAATTGGAGATGTACATCTGCTTATTTTTAAAATTTTTTATGATGCAGCTTTTTCAAATTACATCCAGCCATTAATAAGGTAATTGGTTGAGCTTTATTGGATTATTTTTCTGATTCTTTTTCAAAATGCAGCTAAATTCTGTTACTTAGGTCTGGAAATTTGCAATGTGAATCAATCCAACAAACTTAGTTTCTTGACTGCATCAACTGTCAAGGTGTTCCTAAGAGGTAGACTTGCATGAAGTGGGGAAAAGAGAAAGCTTAGAGAGGAAATAAGAACAATATGATCTCTTGTGGAAAAGGTACAATATATTTTATAAACTACTCTTTGTTCTGTGGATGAGAACAGAAGTACTTTTTTCTTCGATTTTCTCCTTTCCAGCTAACTTGCAAAGTAAGCTCAATTCTTACTTGAGTTTGGTATTTAGGGTACTTGTCTGTAAAACATTTCACAGCTCTGATTCATAAGTTCTATATAGTTGAGATTTTCTTTTATTCTGCCAGTCTCTGTAGTTTCCTGCCTTCCATACAATTACAGTGACGAAGATAATTGCTGTCTGAATAACGTAGTAGTATGAGACTGATTTGGTGCAGCAGTAGTCTGTGAAAGTAGCACTGTGTTTTCATAGTTTCTCTCATCTGTAAGCTTAGAGCATTGCATAGGGCATAAAGTAGTACTGCCTAAGCCTTACTGGTGTTGAGGAGGACTAGTATACAAAGGTAAAGGCATTTGATGGGTGTTGTGAGTAGGAATGGGAAGAGAAGAATTGTAGTTCATCTCTTCTTGGTCATAGTTGTATTTTAGCCCCTTTTGTAGATGTCTTAATCTTAGATCATACTGGGAAAAGTCTGTCTAAGAATATATTATTGCTTTCACTCATATATATATATATATATATATATATATATATATTCTCCTTTGTTTTACTGAACTGTGTTCCTTAGTTAGTTTTGGACTGTAGGACTGATTTCAACTATTGAATGCATTTGATTGTTGTAGGGTAGGATTTCACCTGCATTTCCATGATAATGCAATTTTACATTGCCATAGTTGTAGGTGAAGGTACAGTTCAACCGATTTCCAAAATATGTGCAGTGACTGCTGTGCTTTTCATCATTTAATCCCGAGACAATGAAGTCCTCGCACGTGTTTTGGAGTTCGTGCTTCATTGAAGGAATGCGTTCTATGACTTGTAACCTTTATTTCAACAGAGATTCTTTTGAGATGCTACCTATACCTCCCCATTTCTTTACCTCCCTTTTCTACATGCCCCTGGTGTTAGACCCCCATGCTTTAACTGTGACATCTATTCTTTCATCTTATAAGGATTCTTGGATGATGTGTTAGACTTCAGTTAGAAAAATACTCATTCTAGTAAGTAAAGAATATGTTTGTAAAAAGCATTAGTCGTTCCACATAAAAGATGCAGTCATATTTCTATCTGTTCCTTTAGAATAAATTAATGTGCTTAGTGGCGTAGTCATGTTGAAAAGGAACTGGATGCTTACTTGGGGGAACAAAGTCTCTGTAGCTTTTCGTTTACCTTCTGGTTTGTTGATGATGTTTGAGAATTTCATTTCACTGCGTTGAAGTTAGCCCTTGAAGCAATAAGTCAATCTTATGCTTATGTATAATAATATTTGCAATAAATGAGTAAAGTGGATGATCTCCTTTCTTAGAAACCTGCCTTTAAGGAAAAACATTGCAGAATTCTGAGAATGTCACTTGAGTGTTATTTTAACCTGGAGACTAGAAGTGTGTCTGCCTTTCCTAAAACAGTAAAAGGGATAATTTTTTGATAGACAGACGTTAATTCTGTTGTGTAGTTCAGCCCGCAAGCAGCAGATGCTTGCTGTGCTTAGCAGTGAATTCACATGAGTGAATGGTAGGTTCCTCCAGGCTGTTAAAATTAGCAACCTGAATAATGTAGCCAGTACAAGTAGCCCCTCTTCTGCATCCTTGTGTTCTAATCTTTACCATCTTATATTAGGTAAGAGTACAGTTATAGCTCACCAACAAGTTTCTTTCCCAGTATTCCTATAAATACAGTAAAACTGTCTTGTGAAAAAGTTGATTAAAAGGCCTACATTTCCTAGTAAAGTAATACAGTAGGCATCTTAAAATGTTCTAGGAGATAGCTAGCTGCTGGGATGCTGTTGGGAGTCCAAATTCTTTAAGAAGCCAGAAGGAAATTGAGAAGATGGACTTGACTGTATGTTGCAGGAAGTTCTATATAAAAAAGAAGAGTTAGCATGTTACTTGTATCTGCATGTACATCATGTGCTGCAAATGGAAATTGTGTTCCTAATGGTTAAAATACTGTCAGAGTCCTGATAAGAAGTGCTTATGAAAGTCATAGAGGCTACGTGGACAAAATACTTAAGTAAAAACTATCCCTGTATTGGCTGGCTCAATATTCCACTGTTATCTGTTCTTTTCAGACACCGCATTATTCCTTCAGCTGGTAGAGAAGTTACTCTGGGGTTAGTCCTGAACAGCATACACGATCTTGTTTTATATACGTAAGAGCTGGGGCTTTTTTGTGACTGTGTTCCAGTAACCTTGTCTGAGCAAAGATGTTTACAAAAATGCAAACCACTGTAACATTAAATTTTAAAAAAGCATCTCTGTTTTGAGAAGCTTCTTCAGGTGAAAGCCAAAAGGTAACATGCTACAGTGGTTGTGTTGTCATATGCTGACTGTGAGTATAGCATTGATTCTTATCCAGAAGGACATAGACCAAGCAGATGGTCTCTAAGAAGTAGAAACTGTTGAATTAAGGAAAACTGGAAAGAGCAAACAAAATAGAAGTCTGTTAACACAGAGGGTTGAGAACTGGTTTGCTAAATGCATTAAGACCTGAAAGTCTTGCACATCGAAAGGGAGAAACTTTCCGGAGTCAATAGGGCTCAGAGAGGGACGTGAAAGGGCACCTGGGGAAAGACAGCTCATGTAGTAAAAACTAAGTGAACTCGTTGCTTTCTGTCAGAGAAGGGCTTACGAAACTTCTCAGCAGAACTTTGACTCCAGGCAACTGCAATTTTAAGTTTTGGTAAGAGTTTAAATCCGGTCAGCAGAATGACACCTTTTTTACACCCATGTCTTGTAGTATATGCCAAAGAATTTCAGAGGAATTAGCCATGAGTATGGCTTGAACCCTAAATGAGCTTTGATATCCAGACATTTGCTGTTGTCCCGTGCAGATTGAAGCATTAAACCAAGTACTGCCTTGCCAATGCAAAGTAGAAAATACAAACCTGACTTCATATTATAAAGCAGATCAGGGAAGAAAGTGATGAGTGATACTCTTCTGAATCTTGCATGACATGGTTAACAATTGTGATGGTGTTAATCATCTGAAGAGAAGCTCAGTAGGGCATCAAAGTGATGCTTATGTGTTGACTCTTTTTCTGAGCTTGCTGATGCACTGAGGCTGCTTTTGAAAGACTGTGCTATGTGTGGTAGAGGTTGTGATGCATATGGGGACAGAGACCCCTTTTATTTTCCTCCTTCCCTAATACAGGATGGCTACTGTAAATGCATTTTTCCAGGAATGGCTGGATCTCCTGGAGTGGTTGGATGGGGCGGATATTATAACAAAACAAAACTTCTTGCATGAGCAAACATAAAGAAAGGGTCTAGTGCATGTTTAGATAAAGGTAATTGTATCTCACAGGTCTCATTTTCTTGAAGGATTCATTCTTAATCCATATTTCTGTGTTCAGTTTGATAACGTAACTGCTGAATTTTTTTTTTAGAAGAATGTTTGAGATTCTTCTTGAAGACTTTGTAAAAACCAAACATTTACAGTTTTGCTGGGTTAGCTGCTTAGAAATAACCAAAGGAAAGAATAAATTATTTACTTTATAATAAGGGTAGGTTACAAATAGAATTATTCAAGAGTGTTGCTCGATATATTTGTAAATACCTGGAGGGAAGAAATGAGTGAGAAAAGGACAGAAAGGATAATAGAAAGCTAGAGCCGACTGCAGACAGACGCAGTGGGAGTTCATTGTTCATTAGATTATAAAATTGCTGGTAAAATTAAATTCTAGTAAATATAGAATCATGACTGAAGAAAAATAATTCAGGCTGAATATACCCAGTGGGTGGGCTTTATGTTGGCGGTTTTGTTCAGAAAACACCTTGAAGCTCGTTCATAATGGTCTCTTTTAAAGAGCAGCTGTGTGCTCAAATACCCTCAAGTAGCAGCAATATTCACAAGAGTAGGGACAATAAAATGGAAACAGGTGTGTGTCCTGGACTGAATGGCAGAATTACGTGTGGACTCTGTGTGTGGTTCTGCCCGCCTGTCAGCCAAAGAAGGTTAGCAGTGATCAAACTTTGGACTTGCTCTCGTGGAAGGGGACAGAAATCCATGGGGATTAGTAGCTTGGAAAACTGCTGGTGGATAGAGACAAATGGATATGAATTGAGAGCCTGAGATGTCTTATGTTTTGAGATGAATTGCCAGTAACAATTTTTTTTTGCCCCAAGAAAAAACATCAGAAAACATCATTACCAGGCAGCAGTTTAAAATAAAGCACTCTTTATTCTGATGCATACTTAAATTCTCATGAAATGCCACGAATAACAAAGCAGAAATGGACTAAAAGACCTGGAAAAATCTATGGAATGAAGTTCTTTGAGCTAAAGTGTATCACGGTTGGGATTCACCATGAAAGTATGCCAAATGAAATTACTGGAGGCTTGGAAGGATGGCTGCCCCTTTGCTTTTCCTGCCTTTTCTTCCTTTCAGCCACTATCTGCCTATTGCAGATTATTATAGGCAGGAGAATAGGAAGTCTTTAGTTTGTCCGCAGTGCAGCTAGGTGTATTCAAGTATTTTATTCATTGGTCTTTTTGTCTTGGAAAGGTAGGAAAAAAGCATACTTCTATAAAGACAACAAAATAAGAGCGTGTTAGTTTGTATTTTCTGTCTTGCTCTAAAATTTTGGAATTAAATAGATTCATCAGCAAATTGAAGTGTTAGTGAAATCTGCTGTGTAGTTAAATGTTCAGTTGTGGGTCCAGGCTCAGTTTAAGATAAGAGAAATGGCAAACAGTAATTGAAAATATTTACGCTTTTTGGAAATATCTTTGGGCTTTGTTGCTAAAATGTGTTAGTGTATGGAAAGGAATACTGACACTTAAAAATTAGGCATGTGGTCTCTTGTAAGTTACCTGCTAGCAGGGGAATTATGTAATAAAATGAATTGCAAAAGTCTCAGATGAAGGGTTGAGTTCTACTAGAGATGTATTAAATTTTCCTTTTGGAAGGCTAAGTATATAAACTATAGATTGATTTTTGGGTTTAGGACAGTATTTGGATTTCACTATGATGTTGACTAGATATGTTTCATGAATTAGACAGAAATCTTAGAAATACGTCAAGATCAAAAAGATGTTTTGGAAAAATGTAACAGCACTAGTTATTTGCATTTTTTGTTTGGCGTGGCTTGATGCTTTTTCATTGAAGGCAAACATGACATTCACCTGAAAACTCAAATTTGGCATCAAGACTTCTATAGTATTGGTAGATGTGAAACAAAGGGCTTAATAGGTGTATAAGGTTCCAGTGTCAGGACTCCTCATGTGACACCGGTACAAAAATACTTCACACTTGAGAATATGTTTAACATTTCTCACTTTGACTTCAGTTGGAAGGTCACTTTCTAGATGAATGAATGGCTAATGAAGGGCTTGAGTGTCAAAGGAATCTCCATTTGTCAAAGTGGACGTTTTGACACCAAGAAATACTCAAATGTCCTTTTTATTGTCCTCTGCAAAAACTCATTAATGCCAGTGGCCTGTTTGCAGTCTGTGTAAACTGCCACATACACGGAAGTAAGAACTGCTGGAAGAATAAACCTGCTTGAAGACTTCAGTTGGTCTTGTGCTACTTCACATTTGCATCATTATGTAGTTTTTTTAGACTCAGCTTTGTTTTTTAAAGAAAATAATCACTGAGAATCAGAATTTGGCCTTCACTGTTGAGCCAGTAAGAAAGTTAGTAAATGTCTGCTAGAGTTAGTGTTCTGAGCTCTTTGGTTAAAGGACGATATTAAATAAAGCCTATGGCCTGTTTCTTGTAAAATTGTTGTAATAGTTAAATTGTCACTATAACCGATCCTACTTTCTCCATTAGACTACATGAAGAAATAATTGACTTCTATGACTTCATGTCCCCTCGTCCTGAAGAAGCAGCTATGAGAAGAGAAGTGGTAAAAAGGATAGAAACAGTCATCAAAGATCTTTGGCCTACCGCTGATGTGAGTGTAACTTAAGTTGTGATTTGCTTCTCTAGTAAATTGTAGAGCTTGGTTCACTTAACCTTGCTATTATCTTTCTTTGTTTTAGAAATGAACAGGTAACTCTTCAAGTTTAAGGCAATTGACTTAATATCACAGCTCTTGCAGTATTTGGAAATTTATTTTAAAACGCGGGGAAATTTCAAACCTAGATTTTGGGTTAATGAATGCTACTGAATATTTTTTTCATTTTGAGAACTGGGAATATGAAGAATTGTCAGCTTTTAGTAGTGTATTTCTTAAAGTAAAAGCTTATTAAATTGATTGTCTCTGTATAATTTAATTTTGAGTATTAAAGTGAGACTGACTACCTATGTATCCATTTCTGCAAGGAGTCCTGACTCTGTGGATGTTTGTAAATCAAATTATTTTACAAAAGAGCAATTAAATGCAGATTTTTTTTTTGTACTCTTCATGAATTTGGCATTCAAGGAATTACTTTACCCCTACTGTAGTGGGAAAATGGCACTCCCTGAGATACGTTGCAATGTAAGCTGGTGTAGTTTCAAACACTTTGTTACCCAATGAATGAGTCTGCTCATCCAAAAAGAATGTATTCTAAACTGTATTTCTAGCATCACCTCTTTGATTACCAGATTGAAGCATTGTCAGTAACAACCAGAAAAATGTTTCAGACCACTGTGATTTCATAGCCTTCCATGGCAGAGAGTGAGGGCTCAGGCCACAGCACTGAGCTAAAAATACTGTAAAGCTCATCTGCTTCATCCTCACCCATGTTTTTCCTTCATAGTGAGATTTTTCTACCTTGTGGAAATCGATATAAACACTGAAAAGGCCCTGTGTTGCCCAGGAAGAAACTAAGTGAGCTTGTAAATTGGGCTCTGCTTTATCGGAGAGGGAAGAACATCTCAATTCTTTAGATGGGAAGCTCGCTGAAAGTATTTGATGTGGGCTGTGGGTGTATCTTCATCATGCCTTCTTTTCCACACCCAGACACCTGCTGCTACTTCACAGTTGTTCTTAACAGTAAAATCTGTTTATTTTTGGAGTATTTGTATTTATCTGAATTGTACGTTTAGATGTACTTGGTGGTTTTCAAACCTAAAAATTAGGAAAAATTTTTCCCTTAAATTCTTCCAATTTCAGTAAAGCTGTCCTGTAAGGAAAGGAAGGAGCAGGAGGGAAGGAGATTGATAAAAGCTTGTATATCTGTCAAACTGGAAATAAATAATGAACAGAACTTGCTTAAATTTATTCTCTGCTAGCTGGATTGGCAGTTATTGCATGTTAAAAAAGCCCAATTTCCTCTAAAGTTGCATCTATAAGAAAGAGTGTGTTTGTACAGAGAACATTTAGTAAAGTAACTTTTTTACTTGGCTATATCTTTAACAAGTTAAGAAAAGTATTAAGTTTCGTGTAAGTAAAAGGAAGTGAACATTCATAATTGCAAGATACTTTCCTGCTGTGTTCTTTGCAGGTCCAGATATTTGGCAGCTTTAGTACAGGGCTTTATCTTCCAACTAGGTAAGTATGAGTTTGCTGTTATATAAAAGTTTGTCTTCTTTTAGAGAAATGGTGAATTTTAAAGGGGAGTTTAGAATGGGATGTGAAAACCTGTCAAACTTTCAGTAAAACTTTTATCTAATATTTCATGTGACAAAGGGAAGAGCTTTTGAACTTCAAGATTTGCAATAAGTATTTGATGTATCATCTTACTGCTCTGCTCTCCTTATTGACCCTTTGGTGAATTACCTCTTCTTCCTTGTGTCTGGGGTTAGTCTTTGGCCTTTTTTTTTTAAACATACAGTGAAACTGAATGCATAGTATTTCCCTTGTAAAGACTGTGTTTTGTTAAATAAGATGAATTACCGAGAATGTGTCACTTACCACAGAGTTACTGTGTAAAGTCAAAAGAACCATCACAGTGCTGTATTCCCATCTGTTTGGAGAGCAAAATGTCTTGTTTAATTTGGCATTTTATATCACTTAATGGTTCAGTTGGATGTGGAAGCCTGTGTAGCTCTGACTTAAAGGTGATGTTGTCTTTACATCAATTAAATTTTCAGTAGGAAAGCACTGGAAGTTTGATTTCTATGAATACCAATCACTGATAAAATTCTTTGGATTATTAAAATGCCTGTCAACATGAGTAGACAGATGAGGGATGGGATTGGGCTATGGAAGTCAGAGGGGAGGGAGCATGAAAGGTAAAAGGGAAAGGAGCTCAAAGAACTTATCAGAGTACTTGAAGCAAGAAACTAGAATACTGCTTTGGGTGCTAAAACACCATGGGCTGTCCTGCTTAACGTTCCTAGAAGAAGCCTTGCAAGTTGCAAAATGATCACCTTGTATAACTTGTAATATGTGGAGTGCCAATTTTACCATATTTTTTGGTAGTGTATTATGCTTTAGACTTAATGGATTTCATGCTGTGTTCTTTTTGTCTAGTGATATTGATCTAGTTGTTTTTGGGAAATGGGAACGGCCCCCTTTACAGCTGTTGGAGCAAGCACTGAGAAAACACAATGTGGCTGAGCCATATTCCATTAAAGTACTTGACAAAGCTACGGTAAGTAATAGCTTTTGGAATACTGAACTGAAAAACTTTCAGACCCCTTAAGATGTTGGTGATAGTGTTCTTAATTCATGAAGCAAATTATATTGTCGTAAGCTCTCTTGTGCAAGATTTCAGTACAATCTGTAGTGCTTAGCAATAGCATGGGGTCTTTTACACTGACATTGGTAATTCTGTGCAATGTGTTTGCTGGAGGCCATACTTCATACTTACGTTGTCAATAAAGATCTGAAAGTTAGTATTTGCAAAATATCCAGTAAAATAAGTTAACTATTTGCAGTATGTTTTTCCACTGACTTTTGAGGGGAATTGGTTTAGCCGGGGGCCAGTAACTAGAGCTGTCTAGCTTTCAACAGGGTTTTCAGGTTGTCTTGTTTCTGAAGGCATAGTGAAGTGTTCCAAACCTAACATTGGATTTTGCCTTCCAAAATAACACTGCTTGAGAGCTTTATTTCATTTGTGACACTGATGTGTATTATTTCTTGCATCTGTCTTGTAAGCCTGAATCATGTTGAATATGTTAAAAACTTAATGCATGCAAATTTTATGTTATGGAGCAAGTGATGTTTTCTCCAGGGGACTAAGGTGAGTATTCCAAACTTCTGTTAGCAAGCTTCTGTTTTGTGGTCCCTAAAACAGGCTTCCTCTTATAGGTTCATAATATTCCTGTGGCTTTCGTTAGAGTAGCAGCACATAACAGTAGCTTTGGTAACCTGTGGTTTACCTGAGAACTAATGGGATTTTCAGAATCTGTATTACCATTTAATGATGGAAAATGGCACTAGGCTAGGCTTACAATTCTACTACCCCTTCTTTTTTTATTTTTTTCTGATGTTGGTATAAAATGATGCTATACTTCTGCTGATTTTTGTTTTCCACTTCAGATTAAAAATATGAGGAGTTCAATATAAAAATAAATGTTATCAGCTGAAGTTTAGGTTATGATTGTAAGGTGATTTTGTAGGGCACTGCCTTCCAGGTGGTGATGTGAAGCTGAACTACATATTCAGTCATTTTATAATAATTTATTCCTGCCATATTGCTACGGCTGCTTTGCGTTATCTCTTCTGGCTTTCATTTGACTGCATTGAACCAGTTCATCTTGATAAACCAACAGGCATTGCTTTCTGCTAGGCTGGTTTTCTGTCAGTTTAGCAAGTGAATGATGCAGTGCTGGGTCAGAGGAATGCAGTTCCCACAGGTTATGAGATTAGAAGATCTCCTATTAACTGGAATGAGTCATTAAATTAAGTAAATTAAGTTGTCATATGAAACACTGCTATTGCAGCTATGAAGGCAGATAGCTAATGACTATGGGAGAGTACCAGAGTGATGGTAAGTTAATGTGGTTGTACATTAATCACCTTCCTAGAAAGCTTTCACTTGTCAGTCAAGTTAGGATTGTTACCTCCTCTCAGACAGACTTGATAGTTGCATTCATTTGGACTGCTAGTATCCATGTCTTGAGTAGGCTAGGGAATAGCACGAGTGTTGTATTTTTGGGGATTCATGCTCTTGTCTTAATCTTTTCAGGTACCAATAATAAAACTTACTGACCAGGAGACAGAGGTGAAAGTTGACATCAGTTTTAATGTAGAGACTGGTGTGAAGGCAGCTCGATTTATCAAGGAATACATGAAGGTATCAGCCATATAGTGAATGTTATGCTACTTACCAAGGAGGTGCTAGATGCTTAGCTAACCTTTTTTGGTATGAAAATTGAAAATTTGTTGCTGAAGACTATTTTCATTAATACTAATGAAACATGGATGTTTTAATTTATTATCTGTTGGTGTCCATTCAGTGTTCCCTTTGAGTGCTAGGTGTTTGAGTGAATAAACCTGTGCACTGTGGAAGGACTTTACAGTCATTCTAGATCTGCAGATAGATACTAAACTTTGCTTCTAAAGCAAGTCTCTTTTCAAGTTTTGCTTACCTTGAATTTAAGTGATGCTGCATTATGAATACTGTCTTGGTAAACTGTCAAGAAACAATTCTTGTGTAGCTACACACTTAAAAGTTTCCTTTTATGCTCTGTATTAAAAGTACTATTTAGAGCGAAAGCCTTGAGTATAGTAAGTGACACTGGCATTCAAAGAAGGATATAAAAATCTTACTGTTGAGGTGGGAAATAAATTTGATATGTAAGGTCTTTGATCAAATAAGAGTTGAAGTCCATTCATACGTTTCTAGAATAAAAAAACCATGTTTTAGTTCTTCCTGTGGAAACACTGTATAGCACACCACTGAAAATATTTTTGTATTTGATGAATCTTTGTGCATTGAGGTTGTGTAGTTCTTTGTTTGTTTTGGAATGTTGACATTGTTATTGATTATACTTACTTTGCTTTGCAGAAATATTCTTTGCTACCTTACTTGATTTTAGTATTAAAACAGTTCCTCCTTCAGAGAGATTTGAATGAAGTTTTTACTGGTGGAATTAGCTCTTACAGCCTAATTTTAATGGCAATTAGTTTCCTGCAGGTAAGTCTGTTCCCTATTTGTTTCTGTTCTTTAAAATATTTTGGGTTTTGTACCTATGCCCTTTTATTGTACTGTTTCTTCAGACGCTCCTTGCAATGCACAGCATTACTGTTATGGCTCAGAGTGTTTGACTCTCAAAAGATCCTGTGGACTACCTCTCAAATGTCCAGGATCTTTTCTGTGTGAACTGGAACAGCAGCAGGAGTGAAAGGCATAGAGGCTGTGTATTGCGCTGTACACCAGGGCCTGTACCTGAGTCACCTTAATGGTGTTTCATAAATCTGCAAGATGCAGTTTGTCTCTTGCTTCCCAGACTACTGGTACTGAATGTGCAGAGTACTTGATTTCAGTGTTTATTAAAATGATGAAATCCAACAGTCCAGTTGTTTTTTTACTTATATGTTGGTTAGCTTTTGACATACTTAAGACTGACAGATGCTGTACTTGACTGATGAAATAGCCAAGTTACAATGTTACAATTAAGTTACAACTTCTCCTAGTACATTTTTGTGGCAGCGAGCTTCCTACAGCTATCATGAAGTATGGGGTTGGCATCTCTCAGCAGCTGTGGTAATGGAAAACTTATATATTCTGCTGGTGGTGGTGTTGACTGAAATATTACTATTGATTTTATATACCACATATAATAGGTGGAGATACAGACACAAACTGTATTTCAGCTGGGGCAACTAGATTGCCCCCTGCTTTCTGAAAACATTGAGGGATGGATTTTCTGTGAAAAATTGGGCACTACTTTGTTACTGACTAGGCTATAACTTAGTATGCAGTACTTCTTTATTGCTTTTGACTTAGGGAAAATCCTCAAAAAGCTACATGAGGAAAGATGAAGGAATTCTTTGGCTCCAGGTACTACTGAAGTGCTGCCCCCTCTCGGTTATGTGAGAGTGGTTTAAGTACATGAAGAGTAAATGACTGAGTTGAGACTTACGTGAAGAAATACTCAGCTCTTTAAATGAGAACTTTTTGTTGCCCTGTGTTATGGTCTGAAAACTACTAATTTTTAATAAGCAAAAACTCATTGGTGTTACAGCTACATCCAAGAATTGATGCCAGAAGAGCTGATGAAAACCTTGGAATGCTTCTAATAGAATTTTTTGAACTCTATGGAAGGAATTTTAACTACTTGAAAACTGGTATTAGAATAAAAAATGGAGGTGCCTATATTGCCAAAGAAGAAATCATGAAAGTCATGACTAATGGATACAGACCATCCATGCTATGTATTGAAGATCCTCTCCTGCCTGGTAAGACTGTACACTTCTTGCAATATTCCAGAGCTCTGGCTCAGCTTGTGCTCTCAGCTTGCGTTAGTCTGTCAAACGAGTTAAGAAGCTGCACTGGGAAGAGGCTGTTGCTGGTGGAGAGGTACAGTCAGGTAGGAGGGCTAAGGGACATGTACCTGAGGTCTCCAGGGATTCTTAGCCTGAGTAAATTGGATTACACGCAAACTACGCAGTTGCACGATGCTTTGGAGATCCAGAACTGTGTTGAGTACATAATAAGATTGTCTGACAGCACTGAGAGGTAGTGAAAGAAAGAATTCCAGGAAATCCTGGAAGTGGGGTTGTTAGCAGAACAGTTCTCCACTGTTTGCTGTGAGAATGTGACTGGAAGGTGTAGCTTTTCCTGCCACAGGCTGTGGTGCTGTATTTCAGATAAATCACACCATATGGGAAAGAAACACCCCAGATGCAGAACCTGTCCTGCAGGGCGGTGCCACAGAGAGTGCACAGGAACAGGGGTAGATATCTGTGAAATCCAGCTGCATTGTGGTGGTGGTGGTGGTGATGTGGAGAGTGCTTTGAATAACTGGCTTCTGTACTGCACAGGGACCTTTAGAGAATGCCAGTTAGAGAGTTAGAGCTTTAGAGTTGCATATTCTTTTAGAAGTACTTAACACAAATTTTTTTTTTTTTTTTTTTTTTTTTTTAGATTTGGTTTTGATTCAGTAACCCTCAAAATAATCAAGCTTAATTTTGGCTAAGTGCCTCAGGAAAATTTCCAGCTTTATAGTACTCAGTTTGTGTTCTATTTAGACTGTCACAAGCAGCTGAAATTCCAAACCAGCTTTTTAAACAAAGTCAATTTTCAGTTAATTTGGACTTCAGCACTAGCATTTCTAGAATCTAATTGGCAGTCAAAGTCCTTATTGTCACATCTTGTGTGTTGACTGCTTATGTACAGCACTTTTAAAGCAAATACCATGGATCAGGAGCTGAAGTCTGGCACTTTTCTAAATAATCAATATGCTGAATGTTCAAAGTTCCCTAGAACAGGTTGCAGGCTGTGATACTCATTTGCCTGACTGTGTCTCTGATATGTTTGTAATTGAGTTTGTGTCCATCATGACTCTTGTACTTGGCCAGGCATAGGTGTGATTGTGCAGAACTGTCACTGTCATTGAGATTTCCTTTAGGAGCTGTGTACTTACTTGCCTGAAGACCAATTTGAATAGCAGCATGAGCTGCAATTGTTTAGAGTCAAAAAACTTTACTGCCCCAGTTCTGTTCCTTTCTATCCGCTGAGGACTGAAGGAGAACAAATTGCATGTGCTACGCAATGTTTTAATCACTGCTGATAGTACTCTGGAGAAGAAAAAAAAAACTTTCAAGTCCAATAGGGGCTCTGAGCTGTTCCTCCTAGCATTAATCTTGCAGAAACAAAGAACTGTAGTTTCGAATAGCTGTATGCTATCAAAGAGTTGATAAGAATTAAATTCTAGAAGAGTTTGTATGGGCTGAGATAATGTAATTCTTACAGGAGATAGTGTTTTGGTAATGGAAATGAAAGCTGACAATATTTTAAAGTTATCTGACCACTGTGTCTCATAGGGATATTTTCTAGCAGCTACCACAGACCATCAGAACTTGCCTGATGAAGCTAGGAGGAAAATTACGTAGAACATATAGGATGGCTCTTTGAATCAGATCTGATGAGTACAGCCTCCTTAGATCCAGACTTAATCACATATTCCTGCAGTATCTAAAATTACTTGTCAAGTGTGTGTTAGTAACGTCTAGAATTCTGTTAATTAGTTTAGTTCTCCTGTTCCTTCTGTCCCAGTACAAAAATTTTTTCCACGGGTTCAGCTCCTTGCCCAGCTGACAAGTCATCATCTCTGATTAGTTTGTGTTCAGATCCACTCAGTGTCTGACTCTGAGGATTGGTGGCAGTACTGTGAAGGAGATCGGAAAAAGTTATTCTGATAAAGAGTGGACACAGATGTCTCGACTTAAATTAGCATAAGCTCATGCAGAGTTTTACCCCTGCAAACCTGTGTTGGCACTGTATGCACAAGTTTTTTACTTTTGCTTTTCAATCTTTTTTTTTAGCTTGATCACAACTGTCTGTAAAGTTCCTGTTAAGCCTTGGAAGAATACTTGTAAAGATGGCTTCTTAATCCAAAAATGAGACAATATAGGGATAAAAAACCCCTTTTAATTTATCAAAGATATCAAAGTAGAGTAAAAGTTGCTCCTGTGAGTGCATGCACTTGTTCAGCAATGGGATACTGAAGGGTGTAACTCATAAGAATAGCTTTAAAGCAGTCTTGTAGGGAACAGAAATATGTTTAGTGGGATTAGTTTCTTTAAGTTGGAGGAACTGTTTTTTGTTCAGTGTGAAGTGGTGAGTGATGTCTGGCTAACAGATGAAAGGTGTCATCAAAGGGATGTGATACTTCAGTTCTACCTGCTCATTACCTTCAGTTAGTTCCTGGATTTGGAAGGAACTGGCAGCAAATTATTGTGTTGTTGTTTTGGTTGTAGTGGGTTTTGCTTAGATTCTGTTAGGTACTGTAGGGTTTCCTCAGATTCTCAGAGACTGATCACTGTGTGCCAGAAGACGATAACTTCTGTGATTTAAGAACCAAGATTCCAACAAAGATGTTAGAAGTCTGCAAGTGGAAAGTTTGCTGAAGTCTGGATTTGAATTATCAGACTAACGTAGTGGTGAGGCATTTTAAAGTAACTGTTTATACTTGATCTTTGTACATAGTCTAAGATCTTTCATCTTGAGTTAGCATCCTAGGACAGGGTAATGAGATGAAAATCATTCCCTTAGCATTATCTAAAGGAGGGAGTTTCCATAAACATCTTGTAGCTGCACGATTTCAGTTTCTTAAAGCATTTGTCCTTATTGTAAACTACGTAAAAAGTGAAAGAATTTATTAAGGAGAAGTGCAAAGCCAGGCACTCAGAAGTTTGTTCACAAGGATATGTAGGAGCAGGGTAGATGATGTCATCTTAGAAGAGGTTTGTCTAAAGTTGGTCTAGCAGTATCCTGTATTGGAAGACATAACTGTTTGCAGTTGACAAAGGTTTTAATCTGTGGTTGTGAAACAAGCTTGGCACTTACTCAGCAGACTGTTAGGGACGCTTGTTATTTTATACCTTTGTGAATTAGGTGATTATCAAGGTCCTCCAGTCTTTTCTGATGCTCAGAACAGGAATGATTTTGATCTAGTTTCAGACTGGCAGTGGCTAGACTAGCTAAATTGCTACTTTTTAACACCAAGTTTAAAACTTGGAGTTCTACCTGTGCTGCTCCCTTCATGAGAAAGTTTGTTCTTAATTCTGAATTGCTGGGGGCACTAATGAAAGTTCTAAACCTTACATTCAATGTGTTTTCTTTGAAAAGAGACTCTTTAACTTCCAGAGTTTATTATGCTTCATGTTGCTTGCTTCCGCATCTTGATAGGTCACAAGTACAGGAAGTAAATAGATTTGAGACTAGCAGCATCTGTTGAGATTCTCTTCTAGCCTTAGCGGCTGCCCGAAATTATTCATTGCAGCTTTTCAGTATCAGCTGTTTGTCATTAGAACCTGCAAATATATATGTTTGTGTGTGTGCTTAAAACATATGTGTTTATAAAAATACACAGATAGTTAGATTGAAGTTAGCATTTGAAAGAACCTCTTTACTGCTGAATGTTGCAAAAAAAGCTGTTTACTAGCTAATAGCTTAACATAAATGGGTCTGCTTCAGTCCTAGCTCATGGTCTTACCTTTACCTTTTCAGGCCGTGTTCTTAAAACTGCTTCAGGTAAAGGAAGGCTACCTGATGGAGTGGTAATACTGATAGCAAGTGATGGAAATTTTGGACATGCTCCTTTAGGGATGAAGGCTTTGTAAGAAAGAATAAGGATTGAATTATACATGAAATCACACACCATTGTTATCTGCTAATGTACATCTGAGGATTGAAGTATGTATGATTTTTTTAAAGAGTGACAGCATTTGGGTTGCGTGCTTTAACTGATCAGTCTAGATTGTGATAAAAGAAGGATGCTCAGTTGTGTAAGACATGGTTCTCTAATGAGAGTGATCTCTCAGAAGAAAATCTATTCAGGACAGAAAATGCAAATGTGGGATCTTCTGGCTTCTTCAATATGTTGCTTTCTGGATTGGGTAGGGTCATCTCTATACAGACTTGACAGGTGCAGTTCACAGTAGCTCCAGCTGCAGACCGAGTCAGAAGTTCTGCAGACTGTATAATTGATTAAGACGTGTTAATTCATACATTTTTATGAACTAGTTACGAGTGCAGAATGAGGCAATCCAGGAGCCTAAGCGTGTATGTCGTGAACTATTCTGCCTCTGTTCTCAAATCTGCTTCAATCAAGACTCAAAATACAACTTCATTGATTTAAAACTAAACTGCCCTAACTTTACTGTAAGTGGTTTAGCGAAGGCTTATGATTTCTTTGGTGGCACAACAGAGGAGGTAGCGACAACTGATGAACGGAATAACCAGTATTTTGTGGCAGCCCTGTGTTCATTTTGATGTAACTTTATGCAGGATACATGTCAAATGTACCTGCCTAGCATTAGGTTAGACTAAACTAATACAGATTGTTCGAGTGTGTATTGAGTGTGTATTCTTAATTTGTGTTATGTGAATTTATAGAATCATCTAGGTTGGAAAAGAGCCCTAACATCAAGTCCAACCATAGATGGACTTGAATTTAGTGGTAGGAGCAATTGTGTGTGTTTAGCCACTTGTATGTATTCCATTTCTGTATTGCTTCTCAATTTAATTCTCTTACATATATATGTTTAGAATATCATTATGTGGCTGGACACAAGTGTCCTGCCTCTGAAAAACCTATACAGAATTAATCATTACTTTTCTAGTAGAATTAATATTGTGTTCTGTTTTCGTGACCACTAAAATATTTTGGTCACTTTTCAGCTGCCTTTGGACTAAGTCCTTCATAAAGTCCTCTGTGAAGAACATTATCATGTGTTTCCTCCTAGATTCACTGTCCTAGGCCCACACTGATCTCTGCTTTTACTTCAGAGTAGTCCAATAGTAAATAAACCATTCGGAGAGGCTTCTGGAACTTTGAGCCTAGTGGCTGCTGGGTACTGCAGCGGTGCATTCAGAGCGAGATACTCAGTTATGTCAGTAAACAGGAAATATTTCTTGATCGGTTTGTATTTGACCATGTGAATTACTGGAAAAATTCTGGTTTCCCAAAATACTCTAATGTTTTCAGTTAATTTTCATTGATTTTGCTTTTCTGTTAGAGTAGCATTATGGTTGGAGAATTTTGAAAGGATTAAAATGTGTAAAGCCAAGGCTGTGTTTTTTTTCCCCTGGATAGCAGATCTCAGCACGTTTGTCTATAATGGCTTGCTGGACGAAACATTTAGGAGAGTGAAGGGTTCCTCTAAAGTCAAATTCAGCCTTGTTGGATTCAGTCCTCCAAAGGATGGATTTTGTCCTTTAGCCATCAGTTTTTCAAAGCAGATTTTTCATTGATTTCTTTTATTCATGGGCCCTGATCTGGTTTTCATATTTGGTGGTTCATCCCTCTCTAGTGTTCTTACAGCATTTCACACATCAATCTGAAGGAGGGAACCTTTCACTGTAAGCAGTTTTCTACCCACTCAAGACCTAGTCTGTATTTTATGCAATTTGAAAGCAGTGTTATTGCTTCTTAAATTGAGTGCTGACAGTGAATTTTGGTGTCTGGTGCCAAATACATCTACAGAAAGCCCCCAAATGCTCTTTGCTAGTAATAGCAAGATCGTTCTAGGTATCAGATGGGAGATCTGTTCTTGTACATTGTCACTGATACAGAAGGTGTAGCATGTTCCTAACTTCGGCAGTTCCTCACATGGCACTACATTTGGAAAGAGTTCCTGTTAAAATTCCTAAACAAGGGCAGTTGAGAGTGTCACAAACTTGATCAAAAAACAATGCTGTAAAATCTTCTGGAATCTTCTATGATAGATTTTTGAGAAACTGGCTTATGCTGTGGAGATAAATATCTGTATGTGCTGGTTTATTAAACTGTTGTTTTGGTAAGGTTAAATAGGGTTTGATGTGAGTGTTTGACCTAATGAAGATAATGTGGGTTACACAAGTGAAATTTTAAATTGAATTTGGCCTGCAGGAACTCTACTGGTAAGTGAGACATGATGCTTTAAGCTTGGTAGGTTCCCTCTTGAAGACAGCTCTAAGAGCTTTAAGCTGATCTCTATGCTCTGTTTCTTTCAAGCGCTATATGTGAGTATTTTAAAAGTGGTCAATTGAATGCATAATGTTAAGTGTTATTCCTAAGGTCAACTTCCTTTGTTGAGATAGGCACACTTAGGTGTTCCTGATGTGGCTAGGATGGGATAACTGGTTTAAACAGAGTTAAACTGTATTGTTAAGGCTTCTGAGCTTTAAGTATGAATAATTTCTTGGTAACTGATATTATAAAAAGATGATCTGATGACTGTCACATTATTTCAGGAAACGACGTTGGCAGAAGTTCTTACGGTGCCATGCAAGTGAAACAAGTTTTTGATTATGCCTACATTGTTCTTAGCCATGCAGTATCACCACTTGCAAGATCGTATCCAAATAGAGATTCTGAGAGGTAATTAGTTCACTTTTTCAATATCCATTTGTCTGTGTAATCAGTTAGGAATGTTTGGGTCTAGATTCATAGAAGGACTATTGTTATTTATTCTTTAACTGTGGCTGTATTGAAACCTGCACAGAAATTTAAGCTGCCCAGGGATATGAGAGTGCAATGCCTCAATGTGCAGAATTGAAATGAAGAGAGTATGATAAAACCCAGGATGAGTCCAATGTGAGATTCTGTTAGTGTGGAAGGGAGCCAGAAGATAATTGGTCTTTCCTCAAACATTCTGCTTAAAGTATTTCAAAGGAGGGTTTGCTGGTTTAATGTTTAGTATGATGCATGTCTGTACTGTGGCAGAAAAAAATGTGTGTGATCAAATTGTTTCTTTGGACAATTAGAAAACTAGACAACAAGGCTAAGAATGTCCTTGGTTCTTTAATACATGCCCCCATAAACTGTTTTAAAAGACTTGATATGTATATAAGAATTTAAAAAAGAATTAGAAGTACTATATTAAACAATATTAATAGAATCAGTTCAGTTTGATCGTAATGCCAGAACTGCCATTAAAAGTAGCATACTTCTAGACATGCCATTTTTAATGCAGCTCTTAGTGTCTTTCATAGAAACACAACCAGTACTTTCCGAGCTCTCACCTTTGCAATTTCTGTTTTTTGAAAGGGAGTGCAGAAAGACAATGAAGGCATGGGAGTCATGTGATATTTCCATTCATGTATCTGCTCTAGCACCTTTTGTTCTAAGCCTCAATGTGAATTTGAGCTAGATCAGAGGCCGAGACTTCCCTAAACTCTCAATGGCTTTGAGCTACCCAGCAAATCACAGGGAACGATGGCTGTAACATGTCACACAAACCGTCTTGATACAATTGCAAACTCTTGCAAACTCTAGTTATGACGCAAACTTCCAGCATTAATGTCATTGGAAGGTGAAATAGTTTTCCTCTAGTAAGTTTACATCGAAGTGGATGCAGTCTTTCACTTGTGAGTTTAAAACTGACAGTACTTGAATAGTGCCCGTAAATCCTTTAGGTTTTCAGTGGTATTAAATTCACAGAGGTTGAGACTGCACTGTGATGGAGGTACAGGAGGAGTGGTACAGTGTTGCACATTGAGATTTGAGACTGCTGGTTTAGGATATTAAAGGTCACTGTTAAATGTGTATTGGCTGACAATTCTTGGTACCGAATGAAACTTTGTTCTTACCTAAGTACAGACAGACTAACTTAGGGATTCCTGAAGTTTGCTTGTCTTGGGTCCTGGCCTCCATTAACTTCTGTTTTCCTCTGAAGGATACAGTCATTCTCTTATGAGGTATCTGTATTTACTACAGACATCAAAAACTATATTTGTAAAGCATTTACTGAGAGCCTCAGGTGTCATCAACACCTGCACTTTGCATGGGCTTGTACTTGTTACTGTATCTGGGGAAATGTTTGAATTTTGTCACAACTGCAAACCTGTGGAGCAGTCCCAACAGCAGTGTTCAGGTGTCATGTCTGATCTGTCTGTGAGTTCTGGGCTGTCTGTGCCACTGACATATGAATCTCAGAACCCATCACTGGCTTGCAAGAGGAACAGCATTCAACAAAGTTCTGTATACAACTGGTTCCCCCAGCACCAGTCTTGTCAGTGCCAAAGGACTTGTAAGTGGATGATGAGATATTTGGTAACGAGCGTGTTGCAGAAATCAACAGTCCATGTTTGGTCTCAGTTAAACTTGATGTGCTTGGGTAATCCAGGTATGTTTGTGGATCCCTCTTCCTGCTGTAAGGCAGAGTGGTCCATGCTCTGTGTAGAGACCTTTCTGGTGGCCTGACCTAAAGCCTGGCCGTCTGGGAGCCCTTTGTCCTGGTCCATTTTTTCCCTTTGCTAGACTTGTTAGTAGGTAGGTTAAACTATAGCGTAACTGTAACTATAAACAATGTTTATAGTTAACATTAACATTTAAGACCAGGGACTGGCTACTGGACATTGTACTAGAGGGATCTAGACTAAATGAAGAGTAGATAGGAAATGGCAGGCGGCTGAATTTATTCAATTTTGTCCTAACTGGGGCTAGCATTCTCTTAAGTGGGATGGTTTGTGCTGGAACTATCTGATGGATTTGAATTCGTATTTCCTCTTTCCAGGGAAGGTTTCTGTGTACGGAGTTCTGTTTCGTAGATGAAACTGTCAGTAGATTTCACATCTTTCTTGGTGATTGTTGTGGTTCCTTTTCAGGGTCAGTCCAACACAAATGACCAAATGTCTCCATTAATTTAAGGCTTTTTAAACAGCTGCTGCTTCTGATGTTCCCAGTGGGGGGAAAAGAAAGTCAGATTTTAGTCCTTCAGCAGCATAGGCCTTTTTCTTCTTCATGTTCTGTAATAGCAAGTCCCACAGAATAATAAGGGATAGATTCACATCACTCTTACCACCATCTTCATTCAGGCTTCCAAACAGAACATCTGAGGTATAGTGGAAATTAAAAGCTATCTTCTGTTGTGGAAAAGTTTTCTTCTCAGTGGAAACAGTAATCAGCTGAATCTTGAAGGTAATTCTTACAACTACAGAAACTACCTGAACACTGTTTTGTCCCCAGTCAATCCCACCTATCCTCTTCCAAGAACAGCTCAGGAGAGCTTGATTGACTGTTTGGTTGATTTTATTAGAGCAACAATAAAATTAAATTATTTTAAACAATTATTAAACAGCTTCCTGTCATCTTGGAAAAAGAAGTTCCCTTTTAGGAAAATAAAGAGACAGATCCATTTTTAACTTGTACAACTTGTATGCAAAGTAAAATTTGGTGTTGTGTCTTCAGCCAAGATGATTGAAAATAATGGTTGTTTTCTTAATATTTAGGGCCACAGAAACATGTGTTTAGCTGTGAAATACAGTTACAGACAGGATATCTCCTGCTTAAGGATTGGTGTCAGTTGCTTTGAACAGCTTTCATATGATCTTTGCCCCTAGCCTGTCTCTGGGAAAGAGTGTGCCATCTTAAGTCAGCTCACTTCTTTAGTCTGTGAGGAATGATATTTTCATAGAATCATGTAGGTTGGAAAAGACCCCTAAGATCATCGGGTTCAGCTGTTAACCCAGCCACTATTGTGTTCACCACTAAACCATGTCCCTCAGTGAAATATTTACATGGCTTTTAAATACACTCAGGGACAGTAACTTCATTGCTTCCCTGGACATCCTGTTCCACTGCTTGACAACTGGTTTGCTGATGAAATTTTTCCTAATAACTAATCTAAACCTTCTGTGATGCAGCCTGAGACCATTTCCTCTTATGCTTTCACTTGTTACCTGTTCATGTGGAGCTTGACTGGAGCTTTCCATATTTGATTTTGCCGAATGCGATTTCATCACTCTGATTCTTTTAAGAGTGATTTTAAGATTGATTTGCCCAGTGGTTGTGCTGTAATGAGAGTTAGAAAGTGTCCCTGTGAACCAAGGTCTTGCAGTGTGTAAAAGGAGAAGCTTCTGAGTTCTTACTATAAAATAAGCTAGACCTGTAAGTAGCTTATTCCTGGTCTTACTATATGATAATATTAAGGGAAAAAATTTAAAGGGGCCTCTTTCTCAGGAGAGCTGTCTAATTTTACTAACCAGTTCACTGTATTTTTTCATGTCTTCCAAACAAGCATCTTTGAAGAACTGTTTATCTCAGACATCAGTAGAAACTTTGGCCTCAGTCAAAATAAAAGCCCCAAGGCAGGGCTTAAAGTCAGGGTAGATTAACAGGTTTTTTGCTCCTAAGTTTTTTCAGTGTTGAAAACAGATTTAAGCACAATTTTCAAATACTTGTTTTAAAAAATTGTTCTTTGAACCCATGGATATGCTTGAGTCCCATACATAGGAAATGGTGTTCTTTGATAAGTATCTGGTTTGATCACACTTGCTTCCTCTTTCTTTGGTGCTATATTAAGTATATGTCAGTATAACCTTGATCGCCTTTCAGTTTCTGATGTCCCATAATGAATGTTTTTAATTTTGCTGCACAAGCAATGTAGCGTGGATCTGCCTTTGGACTCCTGACCTTATAACTTAGTGAATTTCCTTTTTTCTACCTTTATATCAAAAAAGAGAGTTTAGGGCTTTGGTCTCTGTGCTCTTTGAATGGAACTGTTGAGAGAACATATCTGTGCATGCAACTCTGCCCCAATTGTTGATGTAGCAGTCGCTTCACCCATTAGGCCTATTTGATGGCAGGCATTTTTAATGTATCAGTCACCCAGTCTGATAAAAATACCAACCTGTATTGTTCATTTTGCTTCTGGTATATGAAATCATGACTCTTGATTTACATCCAGGAAAGTACTCCAAGAAGTATCAGGCTTGACAAACTCCTTATATGTAATAGCTTGTGTTGCTCAGCTCGTGTTCACTTTCTGGTTCTAAGACCACAGCTGATGGTAGTTGTGAAATTTTTGTGTTATCATGGAGTAAAAGCTCAACTCTTTCTGAAGACATTCTCAGATGAAACTGTAACTGCAAGATTTCCTTCCCTGTCCTGGTGCTGAAGAGACCTAGCCTGGTGCATGCTTGAGTCCCATACTGGCATTCCTATCTTGGGATCTGCAAGGGCCACAACTGCATCTCTGCAGTTTTGGTCACCCCCGTCTTCATTCTGTCTCCTCTTGCTCAACTTAATTTTTGAGACTGAGAAACCAGAACTGCATTGAGTATTTAAAATGCTGCTATATCATGGGAGCATACATTCATTAACAAAATGTGATCCTCTGGTTTATTTGTTCTTTTCTTAGTGTGTTCTGCTCAGCTGTTGAATGTTCCCAAATAATCATCTATTATAACCCAGATCTTTGATTTCTAAGTGGTGACAACCACACCTTTAATTCTGCTTGTAAAAGTCAAGATTTTATTTTCCAGCATGCATCATTTTATCTACGTTACATAAGTAGAATGATGGATGGCATGCATTCTGTCCTGGTGGCCCATTTGCAGCTATTGGACTTGTAATTTAGATGATACTATTTGGTTCAATGTTTGCTTAAAATGCTGGACTGAATTTTTCAGTACTAACAGTTAACATGTCTTTAAAGTTGGAAGACTAACATGGAACATATGGTATTTGGTCTTGCATGAAGTATTAATCCCTAGGACACTAGGAGAATTATTGCTGCTTCAAGTGTTACTATGAAACCTAGTAAAGGTAGTCTAAATATATTAGGGTTTTGTATGTCTTACCTTCCCATTGTACACCTAAACCAAAAGAAAATTCCAGTACAGGTACAAGGTACCTTTGTGATGTGAAATACAAAATGAACTTTAATATAACCATTGAAGATTATAAAAAATTAACATTACCTGTTCCATAGTGGTAACTTTGCACGGCCCATTTTTGTACAATAGTCATTTCTTCATGTATCTTGAGCATGGAGTTTATAGTTAAGTGTTTCAGTGACTAGTCTCTGATAAAAAAAAGCTTGAAAATTTATCTCTCAAACAAGAAGACAGCTCACTCCTGCTCAAGAAGTACGATTCAAATAGCTGAATGTTGGGAAAGTGTGTTGGAAAAACACTACTTTGTTGATAACTGGTCACTGTTCAGCAGGACCAGGTAAGCTTTTTCTCTGAGCCTCTTACTGTTACGAATTTATTAAAATGCTATCTTGTTTTGGAGCCAGTCTGTTTCTCGTTGCACTACCTCATGATCCATGGTACTTCCTTTATAATCGTGGAGGCCTTAACACCTTTTAAGTTGTTTTGTAAATCTGGAAGCAAGGATTAGTGAAGGTCTCTCTCCAGACAGTCGTGGTGCTGGGATGTTCGTGTCTTCTGTGCATCCCATACCTGTTTATAATCCAGACTCTGTGGAAAAACTTTCTGTGTGGAGAAATGCAAGAACCATAAACTGCTTTTATCAAGTATGCTGTTACCAGCATGTACATTCTTTATAGTTAATATGCACTCCATTTAGAAATACAGAGTAAAAATCTTACCTGTGTGTCACTGCTTGCATGTTAGTATGGTAGAAGAAAAATAATATGAATATAAGTGGTGCTTCAGTGGATTAAATGGTGTGCTAAAAAAACGAAGGTTCTAAAAGATTCTTTGGTTAGGGATATCTTAAACTGACTTTTAGCATAATTTGGTAGCTTGTTAAAATGCTTGCAAATATGTAACCAACAGTTTTTGTTTAATACTTAATTGAAAAATTTTTTTAGCACATTAGGTAGAATCATCAAAGTGACCCAAGAAGTGATTGACTACAGGGCCTGGATTAAAAAGAAGTGGGGGAGCAAAATTAATTTATCACCTGAACTTGGTAGGTATAGCAGGAAACCAACTTAAAATTTTTTCTTGAATTTGATGTAATTCAAAATACTCATGCCTTGAAATTAATCATTCAGATATACAGGAAAAAAAATAAAAGGAACTTGTAACTTTCTAACCCAAGATTAGTTTTCTCTGAGCCTGTTTTTCAATTAGCTTGTTAAACTGCAGCTCTTCTTAGACTTCAAGGCCCATGTGTTTGTATTCTGTGCTCTTAAATGATACTTATGTTTTCTGTTAACAGATAATAGGTTGAAAATAAGAGACCAGATAGCTCTCTGCAATGGAGAACAGCAGCAGAACAGAGACTCTGAACCATCTTACAATCAACACTTGGCGTTGTCATTGGCCAGTACACAACAGTTATCCTCTGGTTCATCTGCCTCTTCGGTGTCATCACTCTCCGGCAGTGACATTGTAAGCTTTTTCTTTTAATGGGTTAAACTAGTAAGTAGCAGAGTTTATCTTCAAAGTCTCAATCGATACAATAGCAGTTAATGTGATACTCACCCTGAATTGCTACAGCACATCAGTAATGTACCCTGCTCAGAAAAATTACTGAAATCAAATATTTTTTTTATTAAATTAAATGGGTCTTATTTCCATCTTAAATCTTTGGTACCCTTTGTGGTAGTAGTTAGATGTCATGAAATAGAACAACCCAATTTAACAGTAGCCAATTAGGTAGAAGAGTAGAAATGTCTTCATATATCCTTCCATTAAGCAAAATCTCCCATTGTCAAATTCTGATCCTTGTTCCCTGCACCTGAAATTGAACATGAACATTATATTGTGTTGTGAAGGTGAATAATACTCCTTCTTATTTTCAGCCAAGCAGTCAGTTCATGTTTTAATGGTGACAGGGCACTCGCATAAAGTCTTGTTGTCAGATTCCTTATTTGAAAGTAATTGCTGGGCTTTATTATAACTTTCTGGAAGAGGAGGCTGCTTGAGGTATGTTCCCAGACTCTTTAAGGTTCTGCCAGGTAGTTTTGTTTCGGTATAAAGTTAAACCAGTGCAGAATTGGGCAGTGCAGATTATAAAGCACAGCATTACAAGGCATGAGCGGCTCATTGTAAATCTTCTGAAGCAGTTTGTCATAGGTAGAGGCATTGATGGAACAGGATGTAATATGCAGTCAACTATGACAGTGAATAACTAGATGATGCAGAGAGGTCCAAATACCTGTTTCTTGACTGCTTTCAAAAACTAGTCAAATACGGAATTAAAAATTGGGAATTGTACTCAATAAAAATTTAGTAACTTTTGAGGGACAAGCACTGCCTTTATATGTTCTGGTTGCTTTCTGTAATTACTTTACACTACTGTTTTTTTTTGGTGTTGAATTGCCTTTTTATGTCACCTTCAGTAAACAGGACAAATGCTTTAGTTGTACCATCTGGCTAATGAATAAGAAACAGTATGATACTTGCCAGTGATACTATTAGCCATGCTCCTGGTTTAAGTATATCAGTGGGAAAGATTTTGCTGTAATAAATTTTATGAAAAAATGCAAATATTTCCTTATTACATTGGGAGTGCACAATATTGTGTGGTGAGTCGTTAGGAACTCCCCTTAGTCCTGTTTAGCCTGATGTTGGAGGTGAAACTTCATTACCTGATGCCAGAGAAATTAATGAAAAGTGAAAAGGAAGCTCTCAACAAGATAGAACTGAAAGCAACTTGGACATTCACAAAGTAAAAGGAAATGCTATGTTTTCTAACAAAATAAAAAAACATGTCCTTGTGAGAAAGGCCAGGTCATATGTCCTTAGCAGACTGATAGCATGTTATCTTAATTTGGAATGGAATGGCAGGTTTCTGACAAATGACTGATGAGTTCATCCTATTCTTACTTGGGCATGTGAGGAGGAGCAGGTTCTGGGTGAGCAGTCCTGAGCTGCACGTGATTCAGGAAGAGAAGCCTATTCTGCCATAGCAGGTGATCCATGCCATGACCTGGCGTAATGCTGTGCCCAGGTTGCAGCAGAGGAACATCTGGCATGTGTGACAACTTGGTATTCGCCCCAAAACTTCTGCTGCGGTGTTAATAGGCATGAGCTTTGCTGTCAGCTTCAGAAGAAGGTATTTATGAGTATGGTGCATCTCATCACTTTAAAGTTACATGTAGTGTTACCTCTGATCTTGTGGAAGGATTGTTCTTCGGGAAGGATTCTGTTTTTATTTAAAGTTAAATCATCTAAACTTTTCCGATAGTGGAAGACTGAAAGCAAGGTGTAGATTACAAAGAAAATGCAGGTGACAAGGAGACCATAGAGTTACAGCTTGCTGACCTCTCCCCAATAATTAAGGTTTTATTTTAATAGCAAGGTATTATTCCCTATGTTGCTATTAACCTTAAGCACAAAGTCTACATTAAGATACTGTTTCAGGAGGTGTATTTTTCATGACTGCAGAATATCTTTTGCTGTTTATGAGGTGCAAGATCCTATCTGTTTTATTGGAGGGACTAGATAGAGTATTTGCTTTCCTATTTACTGCTGAAGTTTCACTGGTAATAGTGATCAACTGCATCTGGTCCTTTCTGAGTTCTACCTACTAGTATAATAGAAGTCAGCTTATTTGTATTGAGGAAGAGGAAATAGGCTTGGAAACTTGTGAGATTACTTTGTCACACTGCCCCTCTCCAGCCATCCACTCCAGCACAGAAGTAGTTGTATTCTGAAGTCCTCACATCACTGTTCACTGGTGATAAGTCTGGAGATCTTGCGTTTATTTGTCAACATGTCCTGGAAACAATATTGGCAGTATATATTGAGCGTGCAGGCATTATCAGAGCAGTGCAGTATTGCTCATAGGGATCCTAGAATTTTTATTACATCCTATAATTTTATAGTTGGTTGCAATACAGCATGCTGTATGGTTTTTAAAGATTTGCTTCCTTGGAGTTCTGTGACAGCATTACAGGTTTTGCATTAATAATCTGTAAATGTGACTCAGCAGCTGAATAGATAAGGGTTCTGGTGTCTTGGACTTATGGGTCTGTCAGCTGAAGCAATGGTTAAAGATTAATTCCGGCAGCAGGAGAACAGGTCTCAGAACAATAACAAGGAGCATGTTTTTCTTGAGACTGGATTGGCATAAACCAGAGCTAAACATTCAGAAGCCAGCCTCTCAGTGGCTGTATATGCTCAGAAAAATGGAAGTATAGGGATATAAGAGCCTACAGTTACTACCCTGAGTTCTCCATACTGGTGGCAACCTTTTGAAAATGAGAACTTGGGTACCACTGAGGAACAAGAGAACTGCCTCTTTCAAGGACAGTCTTCTCTTTTGCCATATATTTTAGATTTATGTGTTTTTCTCAACATACCATCTGAAACTCAGGAGGATGTTTGCTTTCATCTTTGAACATCTAGGATTAGCTTGCAGGAGAACACACTTCTGGGCCACTGTCTACACAGCCCAAAATTAAGAACTGGATCTAATGAGATCAAATCATAATTTGAACAGAAGGTATCTTTTTATGGATTTCCTATGGTAGCAAAGCTATTTACAAAATGCCTTAGTCTAGCACTCTCTGGCCAATGAAATTCTAGCCATGCTGTCTTTAGTAGGTATCTTAGCCAACTGCAAAATCTTAATCACAAAGGACAGCTTTTCAAAGGGCCAGTAAATTTTGGATCAAAGACCTTGTGCAAGAGAAGCCTGTCTTTGGGTATCACTGTAACTATTAGTGGGAGAGCTGTTCAGTTTATGGGGTTGTTTTACTGCACACATCAATACAGAGCTCTGACTCACTCACCAGTACTTCTAATATAGTTCTTCTCAAGATACTGAGTATTAAAATTCCTGCCTTGTTACCTTGGCTCTGTGAAGAATGTAAATATTAGTGATCAGGAGCAAACTGAAGAACTCATGTTAAAAAACCTTATGGAACCTTAAGGAATCTGGTTATCAGAATGTATTAGACTGTTCATATATTTTTCTCAATTATATTAATTATCAAACTGATCTATGTAGTAAGTCTTCTCTCAGTGAAGCTTTCTGCCGATTTCAAATACCCTATGCTGCCCTGAAAAAAAGCAGTGTATATTCCTCACTCCTGCAAACAGGTAAGTTGTACAAAATGATGCATTCCCACATGATCCAACAAATGTGGAAGTGAATAATGGAAGATGCTTTATAAACGTCTTTGCCATCAAGGACAGTGCAAAGTGTGTGAATTTTTACTGTATGGAAGCAAGAGTCAAACTGTTCCACAACAGAAAACAAACCTCTGGCATTAAAAAATCTCACCTTCACACTGAGTTAAGTGATTGCTGTGAGAATCTGAAACCAGGTGGAATGAGCTATGTTCACCCCCAGCTCTCTACTTGTTTTGGCTAGTTGCAGATGTCAGTCTCAAAATCTAAGCAGTGATGAAATTCCTCTTGAAAATGCTATTTGTGTTGATTGGTTGCTTGCTTGCTTGGGGTTTTTTTCTGGGTGCTTTTTTTTTCATTCTGGACCTGCACTCTATAACTGGTGACCAGGGTTTCTTCTTGCTTAAGCATTGTGGAAAAATGCTTTTCATTAGCTCAGGAAGTCCTAGAGTAGTGCTAGAGAATTTCTATTGGCTTGATCAACAGTCTCTGCCAAGTAAGAATTAGTCCTAGGTATGTTTTTGCAGTCTCATTTTGGTCTGGTTTCATTTCTGGTGCTAAGTATGCTCTGCAGTTTTGATGATGTGATGCTAAATAAAGCTTAACATTTTATGTGACAGTGATGCCTGCATATCAGTAGCAGATAAAATGGCTCATAGGAAATTCTTTAAAGCTCTTTTCTGTTACCTAATGGATATATAATGTCATATCCAGTCCATCACAGAAACTCCAAGTTGTCTGCTACAAGTTTGGTTCTAACAAATTTCATACACCTTTTCAGTGTTTCTGGTGATAATGTGCAGGCTTCTATGATGAGATAATTTTGTGAAGACCTCTTGAGTTCTCAAGACCATGCAGTCATGCCAAGGTAGTTGAAGTTTCAGTGAACAAGGTACTAGCTTTAGAGATGACACAATCCTTGCCACTTTTTAACATTTACAATATTTTCTTTCAGACTGTTTTTGAAATTTTAACTGTAACCCTTTCAGGGTTATGAAAACCTTTCATCAGAGTGTCAGTGCTTGATATGCCCACTGTTGAGCCCCATCAGTTAGAGAATATGCTGAGCTTCAGTGTTTTGTGAATGTGCCTTTTCACTGTATTGAAGTATTATGTATTCAGTACCTTGACTGGATGCTTACATTCGGAGACTAATATATAAATATGACTGATAAGAATAAGACTCATTATTCTTACAGTTCTGCTGAATGCATACAAGATCCACACTTATTTTTGGAACTGTTACTTGCTTTGCAGTAACTGAGGCTTAGTACTTGAACTCAGCATGCTTAATGAAGTCATCAACCATCTCACCCTCCTCCCTATTAGCCAGACTAAATTTCAGTGTATTAGCAGGAGCTATTGTGCTTCCATATTCACAGAGAGATGTAATAGAGTATATGACATACCTTGTCTGGATAAACGCGCTTTTTTAAAGTGATTAAATTTGCAGGCATAAGGCATGCTTATCTGCAGTAGAGGGACAGACACTTCAGAAAATGTAACAGCTCTTCTTGTAGTCTTGTTAAATCCATCTTAATGAATGATTAATTTGTACAGTTGTAGTTGAAACTGTGTGTATAAGGAGTGGAGGCAAAAGGAGGTTGCCTAATAAAATTCTCAGCCTGAGAGCAGGAGCTACACACATTTTTCTCTCTTCTTTCTATATGGCTGAATATTCTCGTGTCCTAACCAAAGTAACTGTTCAGATATGTACGAATAGTTGATAATCTTTGTGTAGAATAATGCAGGTTTTGTCTTAAGCTTCTCCACTTCCTGAACAAATAGAGGCAAGTTTTTAAAAAGCCTCTTAATGTTTAGACTTCAGAGAGATTTAAGTGCTGACTTGCAGACAGGTTGTCTCCAAATAAAGCAGTGGCAACCCTAAGTGCAGGACAGCCTGGTGTTACTGGGGAAAAGCATTTAATTAACATTTGACTGGGGGCATTTAAGAGTTTAGGCCCCCAAATACTTTAAAACTGCATTCTTTTTTCTTATTCTTTCTATGCAGATTACTAACACTTCCTGTGGACCAGAAGGGAACAATTTTTTCCAGTGCTTCTTTTGCCTATTTTCCTCTTTCACTGTATGGCCCTGTGTTTGTTTTTGAGGTTTTTAACCTGTATCTCTGATGGTGCAGTGTTTTTTACTGTCTCATGCTCTTCTTTGGTTCTTCTATATTAGTTCCTTGAGCAGTCTCTTCTCCATTTCCACTTGAAGTAAGAGTAAATTTCTACAAAGCTTCAGGAGGCACAATTTTGAATACAAAATTCTAAAGTAATTTTATTCAATAAGTTGTTTTAAGCAGTAGGGGTTACAGACGAAATTTGTAATTCAGCAAGTAAAGTGGGATTTTTCTGCTGTGAGGTTGGTGAAGTAAGGAGAGAAGCACATAATTTTGGAAGAGTCGACTTCAGAGTAGTTTCTTGTGCCAAAGTCTAAGTTGTAATCTTGCCATATCTTAACATTCCTTCCCATGAAAAAAAACCACAGAGGTACCTAAGTCATTTTAGGATAGAAGAAAACCTAAATTCAGTATTTATAGTCTAGTATGGTGCACGTTCAGCTTTCATAATGAATCCTATAATTTAGTGCATAACTTGAAAATCAAATGGGAAATATTTTTATATTGTTAACAATACAGACCAGCTGAAAGCCTGTGAAATGAAAGTATTGGGGCAACAAAGGAAGTTTTAAGTGACACACTCTTGGGACCTTTTTTATTTAAGATGGCTTATCTGAAATACAGTGAGTATTGATAAAACATGGAAAAAGCTGGTAGTCAGGCCTCTCAGGATATAATGAGGTGTGGTTGAAGGGGTACTGTATTTGTATTTAATCTGGTAGATACTAATTAGATAATGTTTTTAGTTGTCTTTCTGTAAAACAAACATGAATGCTTTTAGAGGATGCATATTTTTCAGTTTGCTTGTGTGTCCTATATTCTTTCACTTTTCCCCTTCTATAATCACAATGACCAATTTCTTTTTGCAATGAAAGGCAGAAAAATCAACAAATTTCACCTTAACTCAAGACTTGTATTGTTTATAGGCTGGCCAGTGGAAGTGGAGCAACTGTATTGATGCAAATCATCTTGCGACCTTCCATAGAAGCAGAAATTTTGTTCAACTCAATTCTACTTAATTTACACCATAGTTGAAGTTATGGCTCCACCTACCAAGAAGGAAAATGGCACACCATGTGGAAGAAATGGGATGAGGGCGGGGTTGATCATAAAGTCACCTTGGAAGCATGGTGTTTTATCAAGCAGAGTTAAGTACGCTGGGGCTAAAACTGTTCAAGTGAGAGCATGCATTGAAGTTGTTCTCCTATGCATGGCCCCAAACTATGAAATGTCTGAAGTTCTCTGGTGTTGCTTTATGTTCAAAGGAGTGTGGTTTTACACTTTACTAAGCCAATTCAGCATAGGATGTATTTGCTAGCCAAATTTCCTTTCATTAGCTGCTCCAGCTTTTCTGCGCTGGTCTTCACCTAATCCTGTGGTGAGCTGATTCAGAAAGTAAAACTAGTAAGAAGGGGATTACTGTTTCTGTGGTTCACCTCTGTGGATTAGCTCATAATAATGTCAGATACTAACGCAGGTTTAATGGAGAATGCCAGAATTGGAAAAGAGGCAGAAGGAGTCAGACTGGCAGCAGTCATCTGTTAAATCACTGTAATTGTAAGAAAGGAGAGGAACACTTGAAAATGCACAGTGTAAAGTGTTAACTATAAACAACAATTTTCAGTTCTTTGCTTTCAAAGATGGAACACAATTTTTTCTGAAATGGTCATTGTTCTCTCACAGCTTCCAGCTCCTGAATGTTATGGGAAAGAGAAAAAAAAAATTGTTTAATGTGGAAGAAATTTTGAGAGTGGAAACAATAAGGATCTTTTTGCCAAGACTTCTGTAGTTCGTTCTTGGAAATGGGGGTGAAAACCCAAATACATCACATTATCAGGAAACTTGCATTCTATTGTTTAAGTTTTTATTTCTGAATACTGACTTTAGGATAGTTAGACTCTTTTAGCATTGAGCCAAACTTAAAACAGACTGGGGTCATGAATTAATCTTAGAGGTGACTTCAGCTTTTAAGAAAGTATACTGTCTTGGAAATTGAAAGCTCTGAAATGGTAGTTGTTGTTAACAGAGAAGTTTACCAGGTATCTTAAGTCCTGAGTTATTAATGGAATTGAAATAACCTCTTATAGCCAGACCTAGTTAGTAATGAGTTTTTGGCAAGTAAATATTCTCTTGGTGATGAGGTCCTGGGTCTTTTTATAGTGGGAGATGCATTCTGCAGAAGAGTAAAGGATTTTATTTTGTTCTCATCCTGTGTCAGGAAGAGAAGTCTGGATTTTAAGATTGCTTCAGTTCTTCATCTGGCATATGATTGCAGTGTTTCTGTCTAGGCAGAAGTTCATCAGTAACACTTGAGTTTCTAGGTATCTTCCATACTTTATTTTTTCCAGCATTAAAGTAAATTAAGAGTTCTCAGTAATCAGGGCTATGAGGAGTAGAAATCTTCCTTCTGGGTACTAAGTTCTTAATCAGGAAGTTGAAACTGGTTAAAGAGCATGTTTTAAAATAGAAATGTCCCAGGAGGGTAAACCTGCATCGGGTAGTCTTTCTTGGTTTCCAAAAACATATCTTTAGAAGATACTTTCCTTGCAGGATGAGGTACTCTGACAGGCATTCAAAGTAGTACCATTCAAGAGATCAGGAACTTATCTTGGCTCTTAGTGCAGTCTTGTAGCTTTATGCCTACATTATCTGCTAAAATCAACTGAGGGATCTTACCCCTTTAGTGAACATTTCTTTTTTACTGTGACCTCTGTAGCCCTCACCCTAGTAGTGGTCAGAGCTTTTGTCCTCCAGATGCGTACCTAAAGTGTCAGGAGTGCTACCTACCTCCATGTATTTACTCGTAGGTCATCTGAACTTCTGTCGTGCTTCAAGTTTGCATGTTATACTTACGAATCTGGTCCAGAAGACCAAGAAAGATTTAATCCTTCGGTGTAGGCAATGCTTATGGAAAATCAGATTTTTTCACATTGGACTCAATTTTCTGATCAGAAGTTAATATTTCAGTTTAAGAAGGGTAATGCTGCTCTTCACGGAAGGATTTTGATGCTCTTGAGAAGTCACGATACCAACTCCATATAGTAATCCTATTAGCAATCCAGGAATGCCTTAGAAGAAAGAAACAACCTGCTTGTATGAGATGTGTTTCACTAAATAACACTTGAGGCAGAAGAACATACCTATTACAAAATCAAAATAAAGCAACACAAGCTTCATTTATGGTGAAATCTAATCTCAGTTAAATGATATGACGCTCTTTTCTCTTCCTTCTGCTACTCTTTTGAGCAACTTTTTGTTCCTCAAAAGCCCCTTAGAAATCTCATTAATGAGAAGTGTCCCATCTGGGTTAGGTATGTTAACCTTCGGGGATCTAATTGTATCTAAGCAGAAGAGAAAGGGGAGATCCTTTGAATGGAGACATTAAAATTGTTCTTTGGTCAGGTTTGTGATGGCTGCATTGCAGTAGATTTGCACATTGGTTTGGCTAGACAAGAAGATCCCTTTTTCCATCCCTTCTTCTAGCTCATGGGTACTTGCCAGCATGCTTAGAACTTGTCTGTTCATTTCCCCCTCTTCTCATGAGCTTTTTAATAATTCCATGACCAACAGTGTCCAATCTTTGTGGAGACCTTAGCCTGTTCCCACGGTGTTGGTACTGTAGAATTGGGCAAAGGAGGAAAATGCCATCTAATCCAGGCATCAACTAAGCTTAATTTTTGGTCAGTGCTACAGCATGTAGTTTCCCAGTATGATGAATATATTTATTAAAGAATAAACATCTGATCTTGTAAATAAGAATTTTCTGCACAGTTTCTTTATACGAGTAAAGAATCTGCTTCACAAAAGCATGCTGTAACGTTTATTACTAGCTGAACTAATAGGAGAACAGCTCCTTTCTTTCTAGAACTTATTTTTTAGTAAGCACAACTTTTATAGAGACTAATAAAAGACTGGTTGTTCTAACAAATTGGTTTTATTGAGGACTCTTTCTACTATGAGTATTCAATTCAGCTGGGATGCAAGTTTTGCTTTGTAGTAGCTCATTGCTTAGGCTGCTCATTATTCACAGTTGTCCATCTCACTTATATAATCTTTTTCCCCAAGAAAAGCTTTGAAATATTTTCTTGTTTCTGTTCTTGGGCAGCCTATTCTCTAACTGAAGAAGCTAATTTAGAAAACAAGGCCATATGAGGGCAAGTAGTAGTTCTGGAGATCTATTTAAAGTTTGCGTGATTTAAGTGAAGAGTCTTTGCTTCCAGGCAATTAATCTTTAGAGACAGAGCAATAGAATACTTCAGTAATTACTTTAACAGTAAAGATCTGTGATGACCTGAGCCAATAATGCCTTTTAATGTGGTAAATTCTAAACTACTAATTGGCCAAGCCCCATCTCTTGCTGTATTTTGAACCAGACAGCTGGGAGTGGAAAAAACGCTAGTGGTTTGGGATAAAGAATAGGTTTTTCCATTGTCTTTAGGTTTAGAATTCTTTGGAGTTAAGAACGTGGTAAAAAGCAGCAGTAAATCTAGGGAAAGCTACTTCTGCCATTATGTTATGGCTGAAAAATAAGTTTTATAAGATTTTTTGTGTTCAAAGTTGTTTTAAAAGGCTGTAGCTTGCTTTCCACCTTTCTCAACTTGGAAAATAATGGGTCATTTAAGAACTGAGGTATTTGGATATTTTCAGACTTCAGTAATTCCTGTAAACCCCTGAATCTGTGCTTGCCTCCTTGTTGTTAAGTGCGCCAGACACACAGTACTTTAGCATCACCAGTATATCTGCTTAGGATGCATCTGAAATTGCTGGTGATCAGGCTGGAAGGAGGAATAGTAATCAGTGATATCAGTTCCATTTGCAGTATCTTTTCTGTTATCCTGCATCCATCTTGCTTTCCCTGGAGAATTATCCCTCAGATTTCAGATGGAAAGCGAGGGGAGCAGAACTCCCCGTGAGCAGTGGTGTGTGTGACTGGCAAAGCGTCAACTTGTTTCTTGGTAGGTGGAGCCCTAACTTTGCGGTTGCTGGGTAGAGTGGGAGAAGAATGTAGCAATTACAGTGAGTAACTTTGCCATATAAATCAGTACAATCCAGAACACTGTTTAGAGGACTGAATCTGTCATGACACCTAAAATTCTTGCCCTTCTATCACCTACAGTGTTGCTATTCTCATTCTGTTTTTTCCCAGCCTTAGTTCTCATCTTTTAATTTGAATTTGGTAGAGACATAACTTTGGCTTTAGATTTGTGCTGACTGGAACTGACCTGTGATTGCCATAGACCTGTTCACATTTTCTTCTTAATAGAGGTTCAGTTAAACATTTGCTAGATGTATAAAATAAACATAGTGCTGGCTTTTATTTTATTTTTTTTTTACTATTGAAAAAAATCATTATGCTTTATAGTATTCACTTGAGTTGATATTTGGGTGCATTTTCAAGTGCATAGTCTGAATATACTGTACTTTCTGTAAAGTTGCTTTTCTTTTCCCCTTTTTCTCTGCCAAAAGGAATCAGATACACCACCTTGCACAGCTCCTAATGTTTACCAGTTCAGTCTTCAAGCACCGACTCAGCTTATGGCCAGTTTAGCACCCGCATTGCCCCTGCCAAGTGGTAAACCCCAATCTGCGCCTCCGAGAACCTTGATAATGGCCACCAGTAATCAGGTATGAGCCAGCAACTCTGTCACGAGCAAGCGATCACATCGCAAGTGTAGGTCATGTGCGCTCTGCTGTCAGTCTAAAAGCCTCTGAGGATGACCTTCATATAGCATGTGCTAAGCTTCATGTGGTCGTAAAAGTACTTATCTGCTGTGTCAGAGGTGCGGGGAGAGCAAAGGGGGGGAAGGGATTTAGAGTAGAAGAGCCCCTCCACAACACAGACACCTAGGAGTAGGTTAAAGAATGAATGTCAGGTGTCTGACTCCTTAAATTGTATTTGGGAGTTTTGGTGCCCAACTAGTGGGATATTTGTAGATCTTTAGGCCATTTAATCTTCACCACCATATATGTGGTGGAGCTTTAAGATAGCTTTTGAATTTCAAGGAATAGTACTGACTTTTCTAGGCTTATTTAATTGTCTTGGTTTTGAATTATTAGAACAGATTTGGTTACACTTGTAATTTTTTGTAACACATTTTAAAGGTAGAGAACAGAAAATTAATTATGGACACGTGTAGAAGAATTTTTACCAAAAACTTAATGTGTGCGTAAATGTGCTGGGACCTGAATGTATTTTGGCTTATGTATCCATTCTGGTACAACTGCAGTGCATCTTTCTGCAGGAAAATATTCCCTCAGTCTTGATAATTACAGCTGTTAGTCAAACATGCCTCACATGAGGCTTAATGCAAATAGTGGGTTGTAGATTGCCAATGATAACAAAACAGTGAGCTGTTTTCTTTGAAACTTGGTTTTGGTTAGGTTCTCATAAGGTTTTCCTTCTTCTCCAAGTCCTTCTATCAGAGTTCATGGGAATCTAGGACCAAGATATTTTCAACTTAATGACTTTGCCTTTTTTTATTTGATTCAGCACTTACTTATCTTCATGGACCTTCACTGTACACTCTCCCATTTGTCCATATCTCTGTTCCTGGGGAGCCCAGACCTGGGCCCAGCACTCCATGTGTGACCTCATCTGTGCTGAGTAGAGGGGAAATGATCACTTCCCTTGATTTGCCTTTGGTTATAATCTTCCAACTGATTACACAGATTCTTCCCCTCCTTTCTTTCCCTACTGCTCAGTCCCACCCGAGCAATACCAGCTTACCTGCACAGGAAATATTGTATTAGTTAGAAGCTAATAGAATAATGTATTTCTATTTTAGTGTCTGCAATTGAGTATTCACTGGCTAGTGAATACAGTACAGTCTGAAACTTTAGAAGTTTTTTTTAGAATAAAACTGGAGAGTTATTTTAAGTTAAACTTCATCTAAAATACAAACCTAGTGTAGATTATTCTTTCCTTAACAGCTCTGCTTTTCTAAAGAAGTACCCTGGAGCTAATTAGGAGGCATGCATTTGTTAGTACAAAACAAGTTGGCATTCAGAGTGTTTGCCGCCGTTGTGAAGAGGCAGCGTGTTGTGTGAATTTTGGATCTCTGTTGGAATTTTGAATCTTGGAAGACAACTGCTTTGTAGCACTTTCTCTGGCTTTCTGTTCCTTGGCTGTCCTTTCAAGTGATTGTTACTGTTCTGTTAGTAGTTTTATAGTACTTACATGTTTAAAAGTGGGAATTTTTCTGTGGCTTTGCTTAACAAAGATGCCCTTTGAGAATCACATTAAATCAGAAGAATTTCTTTCTACCTATGATTTAGAAGTGGGATAATGGGATTTTTTGCATTGAATTTACCAAAAGCTTATATTTTGTGAAGTAGAAGTGTTCTTTTTTGATAAGTTTACGATTGAGTCAGAAATGGGAAATGAAAGCATTTTACCCAGAATACTGTAAATATTTCCTTTCCACTTCCAATTTTCTGGAGCATGACTGTGCTAGATTAGGCTGATGGCTTTTCTTTTGAGTTGATATAACTTGAGACCCAGGTAGCTTAGATGTCTTAATAGGCACATTCTGCCATCTTAGAGGACTCGTTGCCCTGATAAATTTGAACTTGTGCAAAACTTTCTTAAAAACAAGTCTTCTTTTATATTCAAGAAGTTTTGAAAGGGATTCATTTATCTGCATGGTGTCTTTAGCTTTCTCCCTGGCAACTTTTTCCACCTCAGTTCAGCTTGGAAAGCTGTACCTAGGTGTCGAGTACAACTCTCAAAAGCAGGAGGTGCCAAGAGCACTAACTGTATTTTGAAAAAATTACAGCCTTCTAGGCAAGTTAGCTGCTGTTAAATCTTCCTGGTATTTTCATTTTTGAAACATGTTTGGTGTGATTACCAATGCTATTTATGTACTGCATAATTAATTGGAGAATTTCCAGATAGTTCAGGGACTGATGAAGCTCCTGGCACAGGTCTGTGTGCTTTTCAGGATCATCATCATCCATCATTTTTCCAAGGTAATCATTCTTCTACTCTGCTGACAGCAGTTTGAAATTTCACTTGGGGGAGTAGAACAGTTTATGAAGCAGTGCTGCCCACTAAAAATAAGCAGAAAAACAGATGTTGACATGCATGCCCAGATGAGTAGAGGGGGCAGAAATTGCCTGGTAACTTCCCAACAAGAGGAAGGGACTATGTTCCCTGTTGTTACTTTGAGATAAGTTCTATTCATGCTGTATTGCTGTTCGCTAGGTTACCGAAATGAAGACAGAAGAAACTTCCTTTTACTTAGGTCAGAAGAACTCCTTCACTTAACTTTTAAGATGCTTTCTTTTTTCCCCCAAAGGGAAAAAAGATTCCAAGTTTTGATTCCAAAGTATCTAAAACCAGTAAGCACCAGTCCCTCTGCTGCACAGGCTGACTTCTAGTGTGTCTGAGAAAATCTCCACTAAAGATGAGTGGTGTCTGATTGGGAATATGTTTGTTGCTGGAGACAACCAGGAAATGAAACCTTAATGTCAGTGCTGAAATACCACAGTCAAAACTTGTAAAAGGACTTGCAGGAGTAGGTTCTTTTTTTTCAGATTCTTTTGAGTTTGGCCAAATAAGGTGGAACATTTAAACTTATAAACTGCTTTTTTATATTGTGTTACAGGCTCTTTTGTGGCTAACACACTTTGCTTCAGAGTTTGCTTTTATCCAGAACAACTGTTAATGGTGTTGCTTTTTCTCACTAGTACTGCTGATGCTGCTAGTATCTCTGAAATGATTGCTGAAAGGTTAGCAGCGTTGCAAACAAACTCCGTCAGGGACTTGAGTCAAAAATGTATTTCTTTTAGATGAGTGCAAACAGTTCAGTGTAGTTCACTTGGATGAAAGATGAGTTTGTAAAGGCACATTTTAATTCATGTCAGTGCAGAACTTTACCAAACATTTCTCAGAAGGCAGGTGTCATCAACTAGCCAGTGTACAAATACGCTGAATTCCCTTTGCGATACTCCATGGTTTTCAGTATGTCAGCTTCAATTTAGAAATGACCTGATTTGTTCAATGGCATTTTTAAGCTGTTTGGGTACTGAGGGTTTCTTCACTCAACCAAATGACATTTTTGTTATTTTTTTACTGAGAATGCTCTCATTTAGGGTGGAATAATTTTTCAGTGCCCATGTGTTTTTATAGGAAGGAGGCTGTGGTTGTATACTTCCGAAACAGTTTGGATTCTCAGTGTCGGATTCCCATCTTCTATGTATGACAGAACACTGTTTGGTTCTTAGCACATGCAAAACCTAGGAGAAGATGATGTTTTATTTCCTTTCCTAAGGAAAGAAGAGAAGGAAAAACTGTGTCTGAGTTTCAGAGGTTGTTCAGCTGAAAACAGTACTAGAGATTTTTCATTTAGGTTGTCCTGTACTTATACAGACAGTCTTTATGTGGTGTTACCCTTCCACATATGGAAACTGACGTAGCCTGACCAGACCCTGGATAACCTGATCTGACTATGCTTAGTCAACAACCCAACAGAATGTTGGGTTAAGTGATCTCCAGAGGGCTCCATATAAACATACAGTTTATAGGACTGTATGAGAGCCTCATTGGCCACATTGGTGGTTGCTTCCTGAGTGCTTTTTGAGTTAGAGAAAAGACAAAGTGAAGTCTAAATAGTAGTTTCTTAGAAACATAAGCAAACCCACCATAAATAAAAGACTTATGGAAATGTAGAAGCCATACCTTCCTTTTGTTTGCATAGTACTCCTTTATCTTCCAGTGTCATTGTAATCAGATTTTTGTTCACAAACTGAGATGGGTTTGAATAATCACACATTCATTTCCTCTGCAGACTTCTTAACATGTACCATATTGGTATATCCTCATCATTTGGAAAGAGGTTTTCTTACTGTAGTAGTAGTTTTTCTGTTCCAAATAAAAAGTGGGAATTCTCAGTGAGGTAAGATTTCTCTTTAAGGTCTGAAATTGTCAGCTTTGTGCTAAGAAAGCTCTTGTTCCCTGTAGTGACAAGTATGCAGATACATTTCATGGCCCATGTCACAACAGCAGCAAACTTGCAGTATGAGTTCTGTCTTCTGGTAGCATTGTTTTGACTCTTGCCCCTCAGTTTTGAAACTTGGGTAGTGACAAGATCAAAAAGGGTATTTATTTCTTGTGTCATTCTACTTTCTTTGCCATAACATAGTTCAGTATTTGCTGCGATACTGACAGTAATCTCTACTGTCAGTCACTCATTTTGGGGACTGGGCCTTCGGCTCTCTCAAATACTAGTTTGTCTTGGAGCTGCTCATCCTAGTCTTGCCTAACCTGTTGTGAAAGGTGAAGAGAACCTTGACCTTTGTGTGGTAGCTCTGCCAGTAGCCTGTAATGAAGTGAAATAAGGTATGAAGTATTGATATAATCTGCTCCCTTGCAGCTTTAATTTTTCCAGTTCTCTTGTACTGGATTTGTGTACAGTTTTTCTTGCTTTTGAGCTCTTTCTAGTCTCCATGTTGATTTTTCTTTTTTTTGCTGTTCTCGTGGTTGGCTCCATAAGTGCTGTTTTCCCCTTCTAGTAACAGCAGAAAAGAGTTTGGACTCATTTTAAAAAATCTGTTCAGGACTCAAGATCTAATCAGTTGTAGCTGAAAGTAGCCTGTAGGCCCCCAAAAGAGAAGTGTCTTCGTTTGTAGTGCTTTGGGCCTTATTTCCCTAGACTGCCAGTACTAAACAACTTTTGGAAGAACTTGTTTTGGTTTTTCTCTACTTCAGCTTAGAAATCTAAACCACATAGAAATCTTAACCAGGTTAAGAGTACACCCAGGTAGCACGTGCAAGTATCTTGTAGAATCCTGTTAACTAATCTAAAGTAATGAGGCTAGGTTGCCCAATACTTGGCTTATTGCTTATGCAGTTGTGACTAAAATGTTGGTTAGGTCATTGTCCGTTATTTCTCTGCAAAACAATGAATTTATTTCATAAAGAACAAGAAGATAAATTTTTTAGTATATTTACAAACATTACACTTAGAAAGTGAGCAAGTGAGTGCTACAAGCCTAAAATAGAGAATTTGGAAATACTGCAAACTTTGTGAAATATTTTGAGACTGCATGTTAGGTTATTTAAGGGATACTTAAAATGTTAATGGTACATTTGGGTAGCTCTGAATACTACTCTGGTATTTCACATGAAATGATTTTGAGGTGTATGAATTTGATTGCAAGTCTGATCAACTCCAGACTAGATTCAGTCATGGCCTTTAATCCTGTACTCTTAACAACAAAACAGTAAATGTGTGATCTTTCAAAACTGTCTTATGCCTTTTCTAAGCTTTTCCTTTTACCTCTGCAAGTACTTCCTAATCGTTTTGGAGCACTGTATGTATAATCTCTTTTGAAGTTGAGTACAGGTACTTTATTACCAACACTTCTCTGCCTTTTTTTCCCTCCTAACTTTAGAAATGCTATCAGGCAAAAAAAAAGCCAACAAAAGACCAAAATGATTCAGAAGCCTGTTTATGTTTAGAGTTCAGCTCTGTTATGTTACTTGTGTTATTTCAAATTGTACGGGATTGATTTTTGGCTATAAATTTGGCTTTTGAATAATGGCAGTCTTAAAATGTCAGCAGTTTTGTATAGTAAATTTGCCAGTATTTAAGAATAGAAGTTTGGTTTCCTTAGCAAATAATTACTTCGTATTTCTATTGCTACCAAATTTGTTTTCTTGAGATGTTTCTGGGGCTTTTTCTTTCTTTTTTTTTCCTCCTTTTTTTTTTTTTTTTCCCCTGTTAAGTTCTGGGGTTTTCTATTTATTTGTTTATATTTTTTTCTATTTTCTGTTGTTTTTTTTCCTGGAAACTTATTTAAACTGGTACATGATGCAGAATTTCACCTTACCCCCACCCCCAGGCTTGTCTTAAATGTGAATTCTTTAGTTTTCCCTCCAGAGCTAGCAGATGATTCAACACAGCTAAAACCCAAACCAATTCTATTATTCAATTGTTGAATCAATAGCCCTAAGATGGGAGAGATTGTTCTTTCTAGAGAAATAGATCCAAAGAAGTTGGAACTTCTAAATTGAAGATTTATCCATCATATCACAGATGAAGGGCTTTCTTTTTGGATTACCTGATCTCTCTCTAGCCATCATCTGCTCACAGACATGTCATCTCTCAGTGATTGTATGACTTCTGAGCATGTGAATGTCCAGAAGTCTGTGCACAAGAGAAAGCTGTTTGATACAGCCTCTTGAGATTTACAAAAACATGAAGTAAATTTCTTTTATCAAAGATCCTGAAAGAAGCTAAGTGAACTACATGTGTCCCCTTTTAAACAGTTAACTGGTTGGAACATGAGGAACTAAAATTCAGTTTTTGTTAGAATTGGAGTTCACCAGGAAAGCCTTGCAGGAGTTTGTGCTGCCTAATGTCTAAAAGGCAGTGGATGAAGCCTGGTGAAGTTTGCTGGTGGTGTGAAGCACCTTAAGGGCTGCCTGAGAAGATGTGCAGAAGGACCCTTCAAAGTGATGCATCAGGAGGGAGAGAAATAATTTAAACTTTGTAGAGAGTCGTAGGCCCTGAGCTGACAGTTTCTTGTAAAGATGACATTGTGATGTTTTTGCAGAACACCAACAGTGCGTATAATTTTGCTGCCTCTTTCCTCATCAGAGGAAAGTCAAAACACAAATGGAAGTGGAATAGGGAAAGATGTTAATAGTAATCAAACACATGGAATTGCTTCTGTGTGAAGAAAGAATGCTTGTTTAACCTCAACAAGATGAGGTATATGATCTAGGTCTGTGTAGTCATCAGCAGTGTTTGAAAAAGTTAGAGAGCAGAATGACATTATTTACTCCAAGAACTGGTAGGTCATCCCATAGTAGGCTCAAATTAAATGTGATACTCATTTAAGCTGTGAAATGCCATAGCACAGGATGCAAGATGCTAAAAGCTGATGGTTTCAAAAAACCAAATAAACTAGTGAACAAAATGTATTTGAGAACTAGTAAATATAAAGGTATCATCTGTGACTGAAGTGGTCCCAGAGTCAATTTCCTTAAGCACCTCTCTCAGCTGATGAGTCCTAAGACAGCTGGATTCAGATCCTGCTCCAACAGATTGAGAGTCTTTATCTTGATGGCCTAAAAACAGTGCAAAATGCTTCATCACAAGCTAGAGTTCACGTTCTGGCTAGGTTTTCAATCATTCTTTGAAAGTTTGTTTACCTTTTGAGCAAACAAGGGGTATGACATCTTTTAGGATACAGATAGATCCACGTAATCGTCATACTTGCTGTGCTCCTTGTCTGGTCTTGGGGTCACCTGCCATCCTGCCCCCAGTATTTTTTTTGGTGAATCCTCACTCATATTGCCAGATTTTTCAAATTTTCAGCTCAAGTGGATGGATAAGCTTCCTGGAAGTTTATATGCTCCTTGATCAGACTTTTGTTCTGGTTGTTCAGTAGCAATACTAAAGTTTTCCTCTGTCTTTCTTCAGCATATAGTTGAAGATATATGCTGAAGAAAAATATAGCTGTGATGACTGGCTACTTTTAGTGTTTTGACTATTATAGGGTCATTTTTAGCATTTTGATGTCATTTCAAGTAAATGTTTGTACATAATTGAGTCAGAGATACACTTACTGAACTAGAAAACTTTGCAGGAGAATGTGACAAGATGGTGTATTTGCTTGAAGGACTATTTGCCAAAAATACAAAACATTCTAATGTTTTTTTTTAGTTTCATGTTGACTTGCTAAAACATCTACTAGAAGCTATTTATGGAACGTACATCAATAAATTATGTTTGGGAAGTTGTGTGTCTTAAGAATGAAAAATTCTCAGCTTGTATTTCCTTTCCGTTTGTCCTTGAATTATTTTGCCACTGGTAGTCTGAGGATAACACTTAGTGCGTCTGTCTTGAGAGTTTAGAAGTTGCATGTTGAAGGTTGATTAGGTTGCTGTAGGAAACTGTAGAAATCCAAAATAGTTTTAAAGGTTTTTTGCCACCCTGCAGTTAACTGTGGTTGTTCCTCAACACTAGTCTTCACCAGTTTGTCTTTCTGGATGCTCAGTGTCTCTTCTAGTTACAGTTTGACAATAAAATGTTGCTTATGGAATTATGCTTTCAATAACTGTTTTTGTTTTGTGCACGCACAGCTGTAATGGTGGCTTGGTGTTCTCGTTTCTTTCTACTTCACACTTGTTTGGAAATACAGAATATGAAATACCTGCAGCTACTTTAGTGTTCTAAGCAGTTGTCTCAAATGTTAGCTCTGTGTTCCTGTTTAACCACTTAAGGTTAGAATTAGCTTTTGCTACAGGCAATCAGTTGTCTGTTGAGTTATTGCTGTCAGACATCAGGAAATGTTGCTTGCATTGATGTTACCAGTATTTAGGAAGTCTTTGTTTCATCTTCTGAAACTCTTGTACCTATTTTAAGTACATACATATTAAGCCAACTTACTGTGTGCCAACTTAATGTATACATCTATACTGATAGAGATGCCTGTAAACCTACCTTATGGTATGGTAGGTTTACTCAGGCTGCTACTAAACCTTCTGAGCAGTTTTTGTTCCAAGTTATTGGAGATCCCCCAAAGAAAGTGCCGTGCTGTATTTCTGGTCACTTAATTGCTTTGCCTTAGTCTGCATATGAGGTACAGTCTAGGAGCTGTGTAACCTGATGATCAGACCAGTAGGATTTACAAGCTCCTCACAAGCCATACTTAGTTTGCCTGTCACTAACTTGAGATTATGGGAAAAGCAGATTTGTACTCCCCATGCATCAGCTCATGTGATCATGCCCTTATATTTGTCCATGATGTTTCTGAATGACTTAAGTATCTCACTGGGTCATGCTTTTGCTAAGATACTCCAAAATAGATGTGTCTGTCACAATTAGTATTTAATATGGAAGTTCTCTGGTTTTATAAGGAAGTTGTACAGTGAGTATATTTCATACTGAGATCCGAGGGTTTTAAGGATGCTTTGAAATCTACACCATTTCAGTTGCAGGACATTTTCTTCAGAAAACACTTAGTAAGCTGTTAGTGCCTTGGGACTTGCACAGCTACAATTAAACAAGCATGAAAAGACCAGTTGCTTCAAGCAGTGTTTTGTGGAAGTGACTTATATGTTGAGAAAATACAACTGGTAATATATGTTTTGCTTGTTGTTTTTATGCCTAAATGAATGCTTATCTTACTTTATTTTCTTTTAGCAGCACAGTGGAATGAAGTTTTCCATGAAAGGAACTCATAACCAAGGCAACAGCTACAGCCCTGTCAGCAGTGGAGGCATGAGGCAGCCAGTTGGTAACCGAGGACACCACCAGTACAATCGTAATATATGGAGAAGGAAAAAACACAGAGACAGTTTGCCTATCAGTCTGAGCAGATAATGGCAGATGCCAAAATGACCTTCCCTGTTCAGACAAACTGAGTGCCACTCGACCTGAGGGATGGAGACCAGCGTCCAGCACATCGTTTTATTGGTGTTGCCAAATATCTGCAGCTGACTTCTTTGCATGTTTCTTTGTGTGGTGGTTCAGTCCATCTTCAAGAAGTAGTTGTGCTTATCTGTGAAGCCTTATTAAATGTGGAAGTTTGTTTTCTGCCTTCCCACAATGGTTCATTCAGTGCCGAAGCAGCTCTGACAATAGAACTGCAAGGACATTTACAAATGCTGTAGCTTTTTTGCTGTGGCTATATCTGTTCCTTTTCTTTTATTTTAGAAGTGAAGGAAACTTCAGCCCCTTGGAATTACTATTTTTTTTTTCTTCTTTGCAGCAGATCAAGTTGGGAATTCATAAAAGTAAATTTGCTGCTCTCCTGTTTGGGTTTTTTTTTCAAAGCTCAATTTTTTTCTCTGTAAATATTGGAAGTATGATTTGTGCAATAACTTGGAATTTTTAATTTAATTTCATATTGTCACATAAGTTATATTTAAGGGGAAGAGGTTTTTTAATTTACAGATCCTTTCCCAGGTTGCATTATCTAAGTTGGGGTCATAGTTTTGGCAGATTGTCTGAGCAGTGTTATAAACATGACATTTGGTAATATTTGAGGCTTCTTGATTCACAATGAAAGTGCAATTTGGCTTACAGTTTTAAGAATTTACTAAGCTCCAAAGCATTTTGACCCTGTGTTTTTATCTCATTGTCTGGCCTCTTATCAGTCGTCTTGCTCTGACCAATGAGTTTTAATTTTCTTTAACTAGACAACAAATCCAACATTTGTAGTACCAGAAGTAAACCTTTTGAGAGGAATGGGAAAAAGGTTGGTTCAAGTCCTGATAGGAAATTAAAAAGCTGTGAAACTACATGCTTTGATGCATTTTAGTAATGTAACCTGTTAATGTTTGGGTTGAAACAACACTATTAAACAGAGGTACCCGGCTTAAGGAATGTGGAGAAAGGAAATATGTTGATTCCATTAAGGAATCTGTATAGTAGTATGCATTAGTTCTGTTAAGAGCAAATATATAAAAAGTACTTCAGCTGCTCTAAGCATTACAAGAAGTATCTTTTAATGTGTTGCAGGAGAGCACAGCCCAGTGTTGTACACAGTATGAGTGGCTGGCACTTAATTTACAGATGCATACAGGTATACTATGCAAGTGTGTATTGCCATGACAAACACTGTCTTTAACTTTTTGAAAAATGTACATCCTGCCTAACCCTGAGTTTTTAAAGCACCACAGTTGTCCTGGGAGTAGGTCACATCTCATGCCCTCTGACTTCCCTTTTTTTAAGTGAGAGTTCTTAAGCTATACAGAAAACTACAGGTAAGTTATGTAAGTCCACTAGCAGAGAAAGCTGAAGAATCCTGTTAACAGGACATCTATACTGTGTACAGATATAGAAGGTTTTAAAACTGGTATCTGAATATTGAAATGAGGTGTCAAGCATGAAGCTTTTTAATATGCTGTATGCCTTTGAAGCAGAAGTAGTTCATGTTATTACTGAATCTGTCAAACACAAACAGGTCCTTGAGGGGAGAGAGGGCAACATTCCAAAGTAGAGTAGTGCATATCTGTTTGCAGAAAGTTTGTCTTAATGCTCCAGACTCATCACAATAAAAAAAGTTCTAAAAATTGTGAGCTGATTGATAAATAATATCTAAGGGCTGTTACATGAGCCTGTACTGCTTAGTCTTCACACACTAGCAATATTGAGCATAACTACATTAAAGAGCCTTCAGAGGCTTTAATTGGTGTCTTATACTAGCGTCCATTTTAAAGCAAAACTCATTTGAAAAGTGGTATCATGTAACACTTCAGTCATGGTGAACCAAATGAATTGGCCTGGCTATCACTGTGGTTATGTGCTACAGGTTTAAAAAAATGTTTAAATTTTTTGTGTGGACAACTATGTGGAAGCTAAAATTGACATATTTTTATGTAAAGTTTTCTATTCTTTGATTTTTAATAAACTTTGGAGACCAGTCACTCTTCTGTACTTTTTTTATGGGAAACTTAACGGATGAAGTGACACTTAACCTTGTCCCATTCTTTGATGTACCCTTTGAACATCTGCTTTAAATTGTTCCTGCTGAGCATCTTCAGAATGAGTTTGGAAGGTGGATGGTTGCCCTCAAATGATGGTGATGTGTTTCTAAAGGGAGTAATGAGCATAGATTTTGTAGTTGTGGATTTGATCCCTCAATAATGAGAAAGCAGTGGAGCTGGAGGTAGTTCCCACAGTATTCTCAAGAGGAGATTGACTAATTCCTTGGGATACCTTAACTTTTCATTAACTCTTTTTTTTCTAGTCCTTCCCTGTAGTTTCTAAATTCCTTTCACAATCTTCATCTAGGTTTCGGCCTCCTCCAAGATTGGATGTATCTTGTCTTTTTTTGTGGAGTTCTATTAACCCTCTGAGAGGACTCTGAAATGTCAGCAATTGACTCTAGTTCAAAACTTTTAAAAATGGGTCTTTGGAAGGAACTAGTATAAATCTGTGAACGCTGAGGAAGGGAACTGAAGTGTTTTTATTAGACAGCAACGCAGGGCTAGGGATTGACAATCAGAGAGGTCTGTGGTACTTGGTCAATCTTAATGAGTATCTGCTGGAGAAAAGCAGGGAAGTGGTGGGAAGGGAAAATAATAACCACTCAGTAGTAGCTGGGATAATAACAATTATTTTTTCCATCAAGTCAGTTAGCCAGTGAGATGTGGCTGACAGAGGGATATATAATCTCTGCAGACTCAAAGATTAAGTGCAGCAGCATTGTAAAACTGTTTTGTAACATCTGTTTTCCCAGACTCCACCTTTTCCCTCTTTCTGTTCAGGTGATGATTTTATTTTATTCTTCCCACAGATTCTGCTCAACTATCTGTCCATGTTAGTAGTCTGCATTTAATGCATTAGGATTCTCCCTTGAACCCTTGTTCTCTGATAAAAATCTGAGATATCCCCTTGATCCCAGCCCTCGTGACTATTTTGTGCACTTTTTGTAGGCAAAACTTCAAAAGACTTCTTAAGTTTTGGACTTAAGATGCAGAAGGAAGAGACTGCAAGTTGAATGGAGGGATGGGACCCAGAGAGTCCATCACAGAAAGAGCTCAGTTGTGATCTATTCCTGTTTACAAGAGATGTCAGTGCCGGTGTTGCATTGGACTTTCCCTGTAACTCCATCCCAGTGCACTGGGGGAGGGTAAGAAGACAGAAATGTCACTGCTGGTACCATGCTGCTGGTTCAGCACTGTGTCTTTCCATGGGGACAGCCTCTTGAGAATGGGCATAGCAATAGTCAGAATAGTGGTGGAATACAGTACACCTTCAAGAATGTGAGCTCTTCATCATCTGCAGGCTAAAAAAAAGCCTAAATTGTGAGCTGACAGCCAACTGATCACTCGCTGTATACATGTGGGGAAGTAAATGTGCCATCTTCTGTGCTCTCAAGGACAGGAAGCTGCCTGCTTGCTGACGGCTGCTAGCGTAGTCTGGTTATAAATTAAATAAAACCTGGACTAAACCAAAGTTATGACCTGAATTCTTCAACCGAAAGAGCCATCGATTAGGTGGCTGCTCTTATGCATTTACACTGTTTTGACTGGGGCTTGAAGCATTGTGGAAAGCAGATGTGCCACAAAAGGAGGATTTTGCAAGTAGCCTTAGAAGAAAAGCCTGAAAAGAAACATCTTGGAGATCAGGAAAATGTGTGAAGAAAAATACCAGAGGATGCCTCAGAACCTTAACTGATAGTGCCTGTCTAAAGCTCTGGTCACAGTTCTTAGTGTTATGCTTCTGCAAAAGTTTTAGCTCGGAGCTGCCTATGGCGCAGTAGCCTTTTGGTTTTGTATCAATTAAAGATTCTCGAACTGTTTGCCTTTTTCATAATCCTTTTCTATGGACGGATTGTTGCCTGACTATAAAAAGAAATTATGAATGGCCCATGTGCAGCGCATACTGTTGATATGCATGTCTGTATGTGAGGTCAGAAAAGACAAAGGGCATCTCATCCAACACCAGCTTGTTTGCCCCTTATCCACCAAAATGTGATGTGTTCTTCTGATGCGAATTCTTAGGAAGCAGCAAGTTGCTTCCTGCTTCAGTAACGTAGGAGAGTTGAACAGTAGGTTTTACTAAACAGTATGGTTTTACTAGAACATGGCTTCCAGATAAATGCTGCACTGACTCATTTTCAAACCTAAACCAAACAGGGATTTAGGAGCTCCTATTACAGGATCTTCTGTGTGAGAGGATGAAAGCAATGTTTAAACTGGAAGTCCATAACCTCTGTGCTAAAATTGCCACTTTTTATTAGTAAAAACTTTGGCAGTGATCTCTGTGGATGTTTTGTTTGGATGGATTTGAGAAAATCTTTGTAAGAAAATTCCTTGCTTCTTGCTCCTCCTTTCCAGAGAAGATAAAGGTGAATCTTCTGATGCACTACATCCACTCCTTCAGGAATGCTGCTGGATGCATCTGACTAATTTCAGGAGCCAAACTGAGCAGGTGCAATCTTGTCCTTGTTAAGGCTTGCGTGTCCAGGTCGTAAGAGTCACTTGAGTACCACTTACTGTATACTTGTGAGTGAGATCAACAAATCATCTCTGTCCCCTTGGGGAAATTTCTTAGGAGACTTAAAACCAGAAAATAAGATTATTCTATTAGTCATTCCTACGGGTGCACGCAGCCTTCTGTAGGTGAGCAGAGCAGTGTTGCAGTTCCCAGCTGCAAGTGCAGGATTTGTTCTGTCCTCACAAGGGCCCTGGAGGGAGCCAAGGCAGCCCAGCAGGTGTTTGCCCCTCAGATTAGGGGGTAACAGAGCAGGTCTGTGCAGCAGTTTCTGGCCTGTTCCTGATACAGTGGTTGAAAAAAATGACTTGCTGTTTTCCTCTCATTCCTCTGTTAAAAAGGAATCGTCAAGGAATGTAAGGTTATGGGAGATGCACGTGCTGTGTGGGTGTGAGGGTTAGGAATTACGAGTGGTTAAGCACAGGGATACAAGTGTTCTAGTCTGGTAGTGATTTCCATCCTTTGAAACTGTAAAAACCTGGCTGGACAAGGCCCCAGGTAACCCATTCTAATTTCAGTCAGTCCTGCTGGACCACTTGACCTCTATAGGGCTTTTCCTCGTTAAATTTGTCTATGATACCACAAAAAAGAGAACTTTTTTTTTTTTTAAATTTTACTTTATCTCTGCTGGGTTTATGAAGTTTTTTAATGGAGACATAAGTCAGGTAGGTATTGTATGTTTTTTTCGCTTTGTCCTGCACTTGGTAAAATATATCTGCAAATTCTAGGACCAATAGATTGAAACAGGTAAGAACCTAGTGCTTTCTGAAGTTGATAATCCCTGGAAATGAGTAGTCCCCAGTCATAAATTACTGATCAAGACATAAAATTTTTTTGTATCTTCTCTGTATAATGATGATGATTGTTGGTCACAATGTTTTCTGAGTTCAGTCAACTTGCATTTGCAATGGTAACACAATGAAGATGTGTGGGAGTAGTGTCTTGTGTAGGACATCAGCAAAATACTCCAAATTGCCAAGTCCTTCACCTTTTTTTTCCCAGCGTGTTGCATAGATTCATCATGGAAACTTTTGATAATTAAAATTTGCTTGTTTGCCTTTATTCTGCAATACAGGAGTGGATAGTTTACTTACACTTATACTCCCTGAGAAGTTGTAAAACAGTATTGATGGAGCTGAAAGCATCATGAAAAGGCTCTTTTAGAGGTAGGAATTGAAAGCTGCTATTAGCCTAAGTTTTACCTAAATATCTCAAGGTAGTATCCGTCTAGATCGGAGTTGTTTCTTAGGATGCATCATAGAAATCTGAGAGTGAGGAATGTTTATCAAGAGTGGACCTGTAGAAAAGAAAATTTCCACCATGAAAAAGGAAGCAGAATCCAAAACCTTAATGATCTTAACTTGAAATATAAAATAACCATTCCAGCAGAATGGGAATTGTGACATGCCAAGCTGCAGATCTATTAATAAGGACTTAATCACCCCCTACTACTATTACTGCTACTACTAGTAGTATGATGTATGATGTATCCTGAGCACAGCTCCAGGATCCCTAAGATACTAATAAGGCCAAGACATGCTATAAATCCTTAACTGGCAAACTCATACCAGTATTTCATTTTTATTTCTGTCAGACAACAGAATAGGGCCAATTAGAAACAGAGGCAAATTTTAACACTAATTCATCAAATGTTTTTAATGCCTAACCCAATATTGCTGCTATTAACATGTATGTATTTAAATTGTTGGTAAAGGCTGTGGTGTGGTTCAGTGCTGGGTGGTGACTGAGCCAGGGTGTTCTGAACCAGAATAGCATCAATAGATGGCGCTGAGTGCAAATTTTTGGGCCAAAGTGGTGCAGTTGAAGATTAACTTTGGAAACAGATTATTTTATCTGTGTTTGCTAATGACCGTGACACAAGAACTGCCACGCATGGGCTGAGTGTCCTGATGTGACAAATACGGGAAATGTGGCCTGTACACAGTGTTGGAGTTCTGTAGTACTGAGTAAATAGATATGGGATGAAATATAAAACATAGGGCTGGAAAATGAGAATTTATAGCTACTTCCAGATGGTGAAAGCTGTTGGGTTAGAAATAATAAAGAGGACACCTGGGCATATTTGTTAACAGTATGATTAAATCCACCAGCTTGTCTCACAGAGCTGAGAAGTGAACCAAACAGATAAAATGTTTCCATTAGCGTTAGTGATTTCCTTTTATTACAAGTCCAGAGTTTTACTGGTTAAGTTACCTGTGGCTTTCCTCATTTCAGGGAGGAAAGAAGACAAAAAAGAAAAGAAGCATAATCTTCTTTTTTTCTTTATTCAGTGATGGCAGCAGCTACAGACACAGGTTTAAAGCATTTTCTGACACCTGAGAATCTACTTCAGCTGGAGATTCATCAAAGCACAAACTAGCTTTTATGATGGCATGTCAAAATGCTGTGAAGTACTAGGGATGACAGATACCATCACCCAGCTTTTTGCACCCATTTGCACTGTTCTTTTATTGACAAACTTTTGATCTTTGGCTTTGATGTAGGAGTGACTTACCTCCTGGGGATGCTGAACATGCTATCTGGCTGTCACTTCAGATCTCTAGGTGACAAGTAGAAGATCTGACTGGATGTAATCTACCTAGGGAATGTGGTATGACTGAGGTAGTCAGCCTTCCTTTCTCAGTTTTGGTGGAGAAACACAAATGGTTTTGTTCTGGGTTTCCTGTTAGATGCTTTTGTGGTATCGGGAATAAAAAGGAATGCAGCACTTCAGACCACTCCATTAACCCTGACTGCTTTAGTGAATAAAATCGGATGTGAGTTTCATGACACAATTTGACCTAGCCTGGCATCCTAGCTTGGTCCCTGGTGGCTCTCACTTCCCAGTCCTGTTCATTGGTCTACTGGCACAGATAGGTCTGAACTCAAAATTAAGGGAGAGGAGGAGTAGGGGACATCTGACATTTTGATTTTATTTAATTGGAAGACTTGGAAATGCCTGGGCAGACCCTAAGATTCAGGAGTATCTGAGGGTGTGGACAGTCATGGCAGCTAAACTTTAAAGACACAAAAGGTTTATAAACACTTCTCAAAATGACCCACCTGTTCATCCACCTCACAGCTTCCTTCTCCTTTTCCCTACAGCCCTTATGTTCTGTAGGAACTAAAAGCCTGTGCTTTCTGGCTCTGGTGAACTCCTGAGAGGAGAGAGGACCGTGGGGGAGGAGAGGCGGGGAGGCATCTGATTGTGAGGACTGTAATACTCTGAGCATGAATCCTATTTAAATTACCAAGGCAAAATGCACTCTTCATTATGCATTTAAATTTCAGAGACCCTTTTGATGCAGGAGGTAGAAAGAGGCTCAGCAGGATCTTTCTAAAGATGTTTTATGAAAAGGATTGTGGTGAACATGAATTAATTTTCCAGCATTGTTTGAGCAGATTGCTGTTGGTAGTTACTTCACAATTAGCTTGTCCTTGTGTCTTTCTAGGTGAATATTGAATCTGGAGGGAAAAAAGCTTTTTGTCCTGTGCAGTTTCAATTAGCTTGTCCTTGTGTCTTTCTAGGTGAATATTGAATCTGGAGAAAAAAATCTTTTTGTCCTGTGCAATTTGCAGAGGTTTGGTTGTTTTATTATTATTATTATTTTATGTTTAAGTGAAAGTCCTTGTGGAGTCCTGGAACTGAATGTTTCTCACCTAGCAATAAGACTTTAAATTGACTCAAGTATAGGAATTATTTTTTTTTTTTTTAATTTATCTCCTTACAGAGTATTGCAAGATTTTGCTGCTGTTAATGCGATTTGCTAAATTCAATTTACTCGGGAGGGTGCGCTCTTGCATCACTTTTACTTCCCAATGCAAAAACAACAGCTCGACCGTCTCTGGTTTGGAGGGGGTGCTGCCGTCACGGGAAAACCTTTCCTGAGGCACAGGGTAGCTTTAGAGGTAGTTTCGTTTTGTTTCATACGGATAAGACGCAGAACACTTTATTTATAAGCAGTAATGGATGACTGAGCAAGGTAGTTGTTTTTATATCTATCAAAATTGTACTTGGGAAGCCGATGTTTGACTCGCGGTGTGCAGCTGTGCCAATAGAAAAATGTTTAATCCTTCCAGATGTTAAACTGTTGTTTCCTTCTTAGGGATCTCTCGGTCCCTTAACTACGCACATCGAGCTCAGGTGCATGAGCTCCTAATTGTTTTAGCATGCAGAAGAGGTTTTTTTCTCCTAAGCGCTCTTGGAAATAGAACTGGGACACTGACGGGTTTTCTCCAGCTACCCTGAAATGGCTGTTTCAGGTTGTTTCTTTTTTTCCCCTCCCTTCAACTTTAAGATGTCAGCTGAAAATAGAATATACTCAGCATGGATATAAAAGACACTCTTGAAAACAGCTCCAGACATCATCCAGTTTGGGGATTCTTTGATTTGTGCAAGCAGGTACTTGTGTTCAGATAATACAGTTCCTTGTGTTATCCAGCTTTGGTTCAATGGTTGATTCAATTTGGTTCAATTTACCATTAATACTATTTTCTAAAGGCTAGAGTTGGTAAAGCCAAATCTTTATTCAGTAACATAATATCAGCAACCACCATGACAAATGAGTTTATGTTCACTAACTGTGCATGGGAAAGAACAAATAGGAATAAGACTTCTAACACAGAGCAAAGATGTGCAACCCAAAACTTTATTCAGTTCTTCTGTGCAGTTCAGGCTGAATGCAGGGAGTGTGTGTTGCCATCAGTTTAAGAGTGAAATTCGTGCTTTTAAAGAAGAATTGGAATTGCAAGTATAACAGGTTGCATCAGTAGGCATTGTATTTAAATAAGCTCTTATGTTTAGTTAAATAACTTCTGAACACAACTGTGTTTGTTCATAAGGTTGTCCTCTCTAGTAGATCAGGATTAGAGTTATTTCAATCAAGGCTTGGGTGTTGCTTTTAGGTTTGGGGCTCCCCACCCCAAAAGCTTCCACCCCAGTTCTCCCTAGAAGTTAGTAGAGATAAGAGTACTGATATCTGTTTCTCATACTGTACCATTTGCTAGGGTATGGCCTCCATTTAGACTCACATTCAGAATGAGCATCTAAGACTTTCATTTTGTTGTGTTTATATTAACACCGTGGGGAATGGGAGGGGTGTTTGCAGAGCTTGGCTCTCACTGTCAGAAGTAAGCATTTGTTTTCCTGTAGCAGAAGGACTTGATCTTTCCTAGAGTCTGTTTCTCTCTCCAGGTACTTCATATGCTGTATAATGAGTAGTCCTTTAGAAAAAATCATGGTTTGTCTGTCTGCCCTGTGTAGCAAACCTACTGTATTTTACCAAACTTTTGCAAGCTGAATGTTCATAAAATATTTGAATTTCTGGTTTGATTACTGTATTTCTTGCTTTGAATTCAACACATATTTTAAAAAAGCTTTCAGCAGTGCGGCAGAGCAGATGTCTTTTTATTTTTTTCAACATAATTTACTGTTTCATAGTTCTCAGTTATTAAATGCATGCTTCACTACAGGTGAATTTAAGAATCTAAGACATCTATTCAAATATGGTCAGATTTGGAGATGCCAAAAGTAATGCCCTGTTTATTTTCTATGTAAACTGTATAGTTTCCACGTAAGACTACATAGGATACACAGATAGGACTTTTCATCTATGACAAAAGATAAATGAAGATGGATTTGATAAAGGTCTAAACTATCACGTGAGGGAATAGTTGCCGGTCTCTTCTGATAACAGTTGAACATCAAATAAATCCTGTAGGTGCAGGTTGAAAAAGAGCAAAGAGAACAATATTTGTAACTCCTGGTTTAGTTGCAGAATTTCTTCCTGAACGACTTTTGTATGTGAAATCCCAAGAAAAGAAACCCATTTAGGGCTATTAAATGTCAGATAACGCCTCTGGATGCAGCAACCAGAGCTGCCAAGGGGTTGGTTTGGAAAAGGAGCTGGGTGGTGCAGATGGAATCATCTCTTTAAACCCCCCTCCAGAGGCAGGCAACAGTTTCCAGAGCTTTGGCTGGCTTCAGGTTGAGGTAAACTGTCTCCAGATAAACTTAAACTGAAAGTAGTTTGTATGGAGAAGGAAAGGGACAGAAGAGAAAAGGAGTTTCTACAATGAAAAGGATCTGGGAAAAAGCATAATAAGATTAAATTAAAGAAAATTGCATTAAAAGAGTCTGGTGATATTGACTTCTTAGCTGCACAGGACAGTGGAGAGTAGTTAAGGGCTTTAGAGAGAAGAGAAGATGAAGAATAAGCTAACTGCACAGAGGTGCTGGAGAGGGGAAGTGGAGGTGGGGGAAATAAGTGGAACTCGTGGCAGGTGAGGAAAAAGTACAAGAATAAAAAGAGAAAAAAAATGGCAGCTGTTTATGGGGTTTAAATGCTTTGTTTGTCCAATGTGCCCCACTTGCCCCCCTAGCACGAAATGCAGTGTGGTTCTACAGCCTCCAGTGACTGTTTCCTCTGCCATCCATCTCTTCTCTGGTTTGTCTCAATTGCCACCACTCTGTTGGGTGGCTGAGGCTTTTGTTAGCTCTGCTCCTGTCCACCTGTGGGATTCATGCCAGCAGTCTGGGGTGAACATTAGTAAGGAATATGCACTTATATATATGAAAACAAGCTCTCTTTAGTGTGTAGAAATCTCTTTTGTATGAGTCTGTACCTTATTATTTCAAGGTATCACTGATTATTTTAATTGTACCAAATTTTGGAGTGTTATCTACTGGCTCTGCCCTCTTGAGCTGTTGTCTGTTTTGATTGGGTACAGATTTGGGCAGCCTGAGAGCTGCTGTAACCTGTCTGGTAATTCCTTGGTCATACTTCTAAAGAGATTTTAATTTTAAGACTAAATATGTCTCCTCTTTCTATGTATTTAGTCAATACTACACAATGTTTACTAGAGGTATGCAGCAATACTCTTAATCCTTGTGCTTAACAATGTCTAACACTAAATCAGTTTCCTTCCAATGATTTCACATGAAGGGAATGACTCCATTTTCACTCCATAAGCACTCTGTCTATACATGGACTTTGGGGGATGAAATCTAGATGACTTATTACTTCATTATAAAAACATTTAGTATACGCCTGTATGGAAAGAAGAATTATATCAGATAGACTATTTAATGCATTGGGGTAATTCTTTTCTCCTTAGCTGCAACCCAGTATTTTTTTTATGGGAGTGCTTCCTCTGTTGGTGCATGTCAGAATGCCACTGCTGAATTAACTGATTTACAGCAGCTGAGAAAATGCTCTCAAAAATTTGAATGCAGGATATAATGTTTGTAAAATACTGAAATAATTTGTAAGTCCCTTATAAAAATCTGAAAAGGTGATAATAAGATTTAAGTGTCAGCATCTTGTCAGTGGTTGATAAATGGAGTGTGTGTGTGTAAGCTGAATTCTGCACTTTCCCTTCCCAAGTGGGCTGCTGTGATCTGGTGTGGCTGCTCACACTCCTGTGAATTTGAGTAACACAATCATCTTCTTGATATTCACCCCTTTTGAGCCTGTCTGAAGCTGGCCAACAGAATGAAGTCTTCTAACAGAAGATATGTAGATGGGACAACTAGAAAGTGGAATTGCATGAGCTTAGTTTTCTTAGGAAACTCCCCTAAAAATGTGGCCTTTTAGTCCTACTCATGGGTCTTGCATCACACTGAACTGCAGTTTTTCTTGTGTGACAGATACCAAGATTTGGAAGCAGAGAACAATTTGATTAAATTTGTCTCCTTTGTTGCCGCAGGTACATTCTGTGTATTCTTAGAATATAAATCCTGCTGCTAATTAAGTTGTTCTCTATTTGATATGATATTCTTAAAAAAATATAGCTCACCTCAGGGAGTCCCAGAAAGTAAAATGTCCATACACAGGATTGCAATTTACCAGGAATAACTACTGTGTATCCTTTCACTGGAAACAATGGAAGCTACTTTCATTTTCTTATAGATTCTTTTCAGTTTTCAGAAATTACTTTTATTCTCAAAAGCTGGAAAACAGTCATAATTCTGAGAAAGCCACACATTGATAATTTGAGTTGAACAATGGAGAATAAAATTGTTCAAGCTGATCTCTGCTCCGTGCTCCATTTTAACTGTAGAGAGGTGAACAGTGATTAAATATAACATTTTGCAGAAGCAACATGCTCAAAGGGTGATGGCACATAAAAATCTTACATAATGAGCTTGAATTAATTTTGTATCTGAAGAAAACAAAACCCAATAGAAGCAGGTTGTTTTATGAGCAGCAGAACTAATCCATTCCAGTCACTGTGTTGTTTCTGGCTCCTACCCTCTAGCCCAGTGCCTCGTGTCTGCTGTGGTATCTCCACTGAGCAGAGGCCTGCAACTAACCTGGAGCTGGAGCTTTCCTGCTGACTAAGGGCATATGGAGGGCACACTCTCTGAATTAGTACAGCAGTTTGGTGTCAGGACACTCATGTACCTGTACTTCCCTTACATTCACCTGCGGATTTTCAGGGAAGCTGTAGAAAGTGAGTTTCCTCAGGGCTTGTGCAGCATGTGCACTGCAAGGAGCAGCTGAGGAATGGGGACAGACTCAGCACTGAGGAGAGCAGGGTGCAGGGGGACCTGATGGATTTCCAGAGCCCACAAGGAGATTATTGAAAAGGTGGAACTGGGCTTTTCATGATGTTGCCTGGTGGGATGATAGGGGCCGACAATTACAAATTGAAACATGAGAGGTTCTGGCAGCACGTAAGGAGAGACTTCTTAACCATCACAACAGTCAAACAGTGGACCAGGGCGCCCAGAGAGGTCGTGTAGTCTCCATTATTAGAAGTTCTCAAGACCAGGTTGGAGAAAACCTTGGGAAATGTTTTGCTGATCCTGTGTTGATCAGAGGTTCTGTAAGATGACCTTCAGAGGCTGAAGTCCCTCCCAGTCTGTGCTATTCTATGACCCTATCTTTCTGTCCAATTTGGTTGACCTTGTGAGATAGCTGCATGGAATATACAGGGAATTACATAAACAGGAGAGTGTTTTTCCTTGTAAGAAGACCCTTTCATTTTGCTTATGATAAAAATAGGTATACATTTTGTTTTTCTTCTTCACAGCAAGCTCATAATATTTGGAGGGGAAGCCCTTCCTTCACCACATCCTACACCCTTAGCAGGTCAAGGGAAGTGAAGAAAACTTTCCTGTTAAAACAAGGCTGTGCAGGGTGAACTGAAGAAAGCTGGTTTTTATGCTTTGGTTTTTCAGTTTTGCTTCCAAGGAATTTCAATGGACGTCAGCATCTCTGTTCCCACCTACTCAACAGTTCAAATATTTATTTATATAATTTGTCTTGAAACCGATAGCTATTTAACCATAGTAGGAATAAGAAACTAAAGTTTAATCCTCTTATAATAATTCCTTCTCTTAGTAGGAGTATTTACGGCTTTCTAGACTGACACTACAGAGCATTTTTACTTCTACAGCTACTCTTGCAAGTGTGTCCCAAATCATAAAATGAAGGAGTCAGCTTAGCTAATTAGGAATATTCCCCATATTTCTTGTTTATTTGCTTCATTTAAATATGGAAAAACCCTTGGAGGCTGACTGTGGTATTCTCTTTGAGGTTATCTTTTTTTTATATGAACCTGCTACACCTGCCTTGAGCATTCTTGAGGTGTGGTGAGTGCCGTCCTTTTTTATATCCTGATGTGGTTACTCTGCATGCAAAGCAATTGATGGGACCTTTTTTTGAAAAACTCGAGACTTTGTGAAGACTGCTTGTTACGTCTGTGGTATGATTGAAATTCTTCTTTTGCATCATTAACTGGTAGAATTATTTTCCCTTCAGTCATGATATGAAGTCAAGAGTTTAAACAGGTTCAGAACTGTCTCTCCAACAGTCTCTTGATAACAATTGAGAGAAAAACAGGCAAACAAGAAAAGATATTAGTTTGGAGACTTTGTGGGCATCAGAGGAGTTTCAGGGAAAAGGAGTTGGAGGACACAATCAGTCAGCTACATTTTCAGGGTTTAGGCTAAACAAAAGGTTTTCTTGTTACAAATGGAAAATTAACATTTCAAGTTTAACTAAGCTAAGAAAGTATGCTGAAATACCAGCTTTAACTGCTCATGGTATATTTAAATAGCCAGAATATTTACAGAAGATATTGAATAGTTGAAAAATACACTTTCTGAAAGGAACAATAATTGAAAAGCAAGAAGCTAATTGAATAGTATCAGTACCATTCAGGATTTAATTTAAAGGCTAAGAGGAAAGGAGAGAAAAGAAGGCTGTTATAATGATTTCAAGTAATATTAGCAAGGAGGTTTTATTTTGTTCCTCAATTTGCCTATTAGTTTTTAGGTTACTGTGTTTGATAAACTGTTACTACTCATACCTTTAACTCAGAATTTAATTATAGTAGACATGTATTTTCCTTGAAAGGGCACAGTTTTCACTAATCCCAGAAAGAGATGTCATATGTGACAGCAACTTGATGCCACAGGGCACCGTGTTTTCCAGCACGTGCTGAGGCTAGATACTACCCTGGGAACATCAGAGGACTATGCTCAGGTGCAGCTCCAGAGGAGGCTGCCACTCTCCAGGTCTGGAGCTGCAGGGGGTGCCTGGAGCTGCTGGTTGAACCTGGAGCAAGGGGAGGTGGTGTCCACACCTACAGGAGTTGAGTGCTGGTTCAAGAGGTGTCATCAAGTTAAAGAGCTGCAGAAAGATGGTTGCACATGGCACATCATTAGGGATGATGAAAACACTGATTGGCTGGATCCAGACAGGACCCAGACACTGCAGAAATGAGAGCCTGGACTCTTGTCTGCACACAAGGACAGCCAGACCTCGTGCTCATCAGGGTAGCAAATGGAGACTCCCACGATCATGAATGCTGGAGGCCTGTGACTTCAGGAAGCAGGAGGGCAGTTCCTTCTCCAGCTGCAGATCTGCACCTACGGAATGGGTTTGGTGCCCTGGCAGCAGGCGAGGGGCTGCACACCAGGTATCGGAACTGGCCAAGCCTGATCCATGTGACAGCACCGAGGGGAAGCGACGCATGGTAATACTAGGAGACTTCCCCCTGCAGGAAAGAGGAGCCCCCACTTCCATCCTGCCTTGCTGTCTGGGGAGGTTTGCTGCTTGCTGGGGTCTTGAATTCAGGATGTCGCAGAAAGACCCAAGCTGTTCCCACCCAGCTAATTTTCCCTGTGGGCATCAGTAATACTGCTGGGGAAACCTTGAGTGTATCAAGAGTGACTGCACATCCCTGGTTTTCAGCATCAGGTACATGGAGACCCAGGTGGTTTTCTCTTCAACCCAGCTAATGATAGGGAAGGGCTTGAAGAATGTTTGGATGGAACCTACATTTCCTTTTGCTGTACTTCATGAGAAGTTCCTGTCAGCCTGCTTCTCTAGCCTGTCAATGTCCCTTTGGATGACAACCTGGACCCTCTGGCATATCAGCCACCTCTCCCAGCATTGAGTCATCTGCAAGCTTGCTGAGGGAGCGCTCTGCCCTGACATCCAGATAATTAATTTTTTGTCTTGGGGTGACTGTATGCTGTTGTATCCCCTACCATTGCTCTATGCCCAGACATGATTCCTGAGCCTTTCTATGCCTTTAAAACTGGATGCAAGAGACAGAGAAACAAAAACTGAGTGAACTTTTCAAAACAGTTTGTGCTTCAAGGACACAGAGATTAGCTATTTCTGCGGCGGGCAGAGGAAGCACTTTTTTTCTGGCTTTTCGGTCAGTTTCTTCAGCTCTGTTTCTTTGGAGAGGGACGGAGAGTTGAGTTCTTTTTTTCCTTCTTGGGACTTCGTTTTTCTTTTTTTTTCCCTTCTTCTCTTCTGGACTTGTTCAGAACACCAGAACATCAGAACCCCACTGGGGGACCTTCCACCGGCCTGGAGGGGGGCCCCCCAGCCAACCCAGCTCCGAGGAGGAGGAGAGAGACCACACCCACAGAAGGACTCTAAAATCTTTCAGGTTTTCTCTCCAGAGCGAGAGCGAGATTTTATTATTTAGCATTATTATTATTATTTTCCTGTGTGTTTGTTAAATAAATAGTTTTTATTTTCTCCTTCACTTTCCTCCAAGGAAAATTTGTTTTTCCGCAAACCCAGTTGGGGGGAGGGGTGGTTGTGGCCTGCCTTCCTTTGAGGAGACGTTCCTTTTGGACGTTTCCCTGAATTTGGCCTAAACCACCACATTTTTCCATCTCCTGACATTATGGTCACTCATTCCCTGCTCATCTGGATCCTGCTGTCTGTGGTTTTATCCTGGTGATGATGCTGGGTGCTACGATGAGTTGTCAGCACCTGGTGTCCTTTGCCAGGAGGAATATGAGGTTCCCGTTGATAATTTTGTCTTCCTCCTTCTAGGAAATACTTGGGGTCAGTTGTGTTTGCTCTCTAACACACTTTTACACCTTTGCTCTTCCTTCATGTGTCTCTGGCTCAAGTGTTACATCAGCATTTGCTGTGTCTTTTGCCTTTTATGGATTACTGTTAATAAATATATTATTGTTCTACTATCTTATGAAACCTGTATTTCTCTATACTTCATCATTATGTTAGAGGCATAAATATCACATTCTGCATGGAATAACCTACTATTACTGCTAGCTATATAAAGCTGTGGTTGTACAATACAAAGATAAAAGAAGGTAAAACAAATTTGCCACGGACACATGGTAACCACGTAAACTAATTTAGAACAACCAAGTAAAGCAAACTTACAGGCAGATCAGGAAAACTGAGCCAGAACACATCTGAGAAACTTAAGGTCTGGTGCCTTTTAAACTCATTACAAAGTTTGTGGCCTGTCAGTGGCAATGGCAAAACTGTAGAACAGGTTACGTGGTCAGACTATTAATAATTTTATTCCAGATTTTCTAGCTTTGTATCAGTAAGTTGAGATTTTGCTCAGTGTCTTCAGACCTGTTGTTCCTCCCACATGAATTATGCATAAGAAACAAGATTTCCTATGTGTGGTAACTCACTGGCTTCTAACATCATCACATTTGGATGCTGCACTACTTCTGTCGTAGTGAACTAGCCCTTTTGGTTTAATGGCCGTGATGTCAGGCTCCAGGAAAAGCCTATTATATAGCATTAGATCTTTAAGATGCAAATTATGTCAGAGTCATTTGTTCTCATGCATAATAGTTCTTGAGTTGTAGCTGTACTTTCTGTACTTGGGCTGTATAAACACCCTGAAGTGCTTTTCATTCAGCCTCTTCTTTACTATAGGCTGGAGAACATCTCACCTCTATATATCAAGAGAAGCTGTTTGCATTACTACTTTTGAGGTCAAGGTTTCATAGTGTTCTTAGTGTCAGAAAAAAGGTCTGTGCTGTCTCTCTTGTGTCACGTTGCCCTTGTTACACACCAGGTTAAGACGAGTGCAGGTGAGCTACCTAGTGTTTGCTTTTTCAGATTATCTGTACATTCTAGTCGCTGTATATTTACTCTTTGTCTTGTCTAGGGGAAGAACCATTCCAGTGGGAATTCTTCGATAGGCTTTGAGTGTTTCAATATCTTGTCAGTCAATTAACATTCATTAAAGACATAGCCTTCGGGAGAGTCTGCTGGGAAAGCTCTGGTACTGCCTGCTGCATCTAGTTGTGGACCTGAATAGAAATCTGTCACTTAAGAGCAAGGATGAGGCTGGATAGGAATAGAAAATTATCTCTAGATGTTGTTTAAGATGCCATTTTAATATGAATTTAGATGCAGATGTCTATAAATAGAATAAAACTTTAAATATTAAGGTAGTTAAACATGTTTTAAAATGCAAATAGAAGACTCCATTATCTGAGAGTTTTCTTTAGCTTGGCTCTTTCATTTCCTGCTTCACAAAGTCCATTCTCATGAGTTTAAATTATTTCATTTTCAACTTCAAAGTAATTTACAGATAGGGAAATGTCCATGAAATGTTCTTATGGTCCTATCCAAACTGAGATTGCCCCTGTTCAATGGAACTTGTGAGCAGCCCCTGGGTGGCCATATCGGTCCAGATGTATCGCAAGCATGATCTTACTAAGACTCGTTTTCAAACTGTTTGAGGTTTTTGATCCTGCTCTTGTGAGAATCTGTTTTCAGAACATGATTGCATCAATAGTGCAGATATCCTACTCTTATGACAAATGGGTATTTATTCACAGCTCATTAAGAGTCATTTGTTCTCGTGCGTAATATTTCATTTCCTTCCCTGACGTTAACTGCCATTAAATATCTGCCATTGTGTGTATAAGTATATATATCTTAGAATAACTTTTTGCCTTTTAGAGGAGGGTTGCTTGGAACTCAACAGCAAATACTTTCTCATAGTGTCTCTTAAAACAACCCCCCACACCTTTCATCTCTCAGGCAGGCCTTCTCCACATGCCTTTCAGGTTTCGTCTTTCCTCAGTATAGGTCATTGGTCCTGGATCCACAATTGAGAACAGTTTTCCATCTACTGGGAGCACCTCTGCTGGCAGATTTTATGGTTTTATTTTGGTTGTTTTGCCGTTTTATAAGCACTACATTATACTGGCCATTTATGCGGGCATACCTAAGCAACGCGTCCCAGTACCGTGTATAGAAAGAAAAGCCACTGTGAGGCTGGCTCTCTGCTTATAAAACCAGAGCAGCTGTGCCTGGTCTGTGATATGCACTGACCATGTTCAAAGCAAAGCTTTGCACTGATCGTGTTCAAAGCAAGGCTTTTACACACTGCTTCTTCACAGTGTTTGTGCTGACAACAAAGTTCTTCCAAAATCGTCTCCAGTCTTTCATAAAAGCGAGAGGAAGTGAAATGAAAAGTCTTACATAAAGCATATTGCCAGCAAAAGCTCTTCTCTCTTGCAACAATATTCTGCATCTGAGAGGATTCTTTATGATGATATTTCCTTGTTCAAATATTCTGAGTTCTATTTTAAATCTTGCTTGAAAAGTTTCTGTACAGTTTGTCAGTTTTATGCAATTACTTGTGCCAATATGCACTGCTATACTCTAGGATAGCAATCTGACATGTAGTTTGTAAAATGCTAGTGAGGGGAAAATTTGCCTCTAAATTCTTATGCAGGAGAAAAAGATCATGTGACTTGAACTGCACTGTTAAATTGGTTTCTTTCAAGTCATTGCTTTTTTCCAACAAATATGATTTTATTATAAAATATATGAGGATCTGGGAAATGTCTCTGCCAAAATGTCTCTTTTCTGGGTGTTTTATCATATCCATCATGGTGGTACCTGTGGCTGCCCTGAATTCCAAAATCCATGACCTTTGGAAGCACATGGATTTCAAAGGACAACAACAGAAGTTAACCTCTTGGGTCATATTTGAAAAGCAGCTGTCTGGTGGTAGGTTTTCTTTCCGTATTGTCACCTGTAATTCATATGCTATTTGGATTCTTGACAGTGCCTGTAAGGGGTGAAAGTTAGGTACGAAAGAGTATGGAAGTTCCAGACAGAGAATTTTTAAAATTATTTTTTAAAATGAATAGTTTAAAAGAAATATGTGAATACTTAATAGTCATTACTTATTAATCAATAACTACTGATTCAGTTAATAAGTTAATAAGTTAATAAGTTAATTCAATATTATTCAATACTAGAATATTAAAAGAAATTCTAAAAATTCATGTCATGTTTATCTACATACTGTTATAGTTTTAGATACATGTATGCATACATGCACACTTGTATGCATAGTTTTTGTCGTATCACGTGGTGGTGATCCTTTGTCAGAGGCTGGCTTCCGTCAAAATGATTTGGATCTATTCCCAGTGAACATCCCCCTATGAATGACTGGCCTTGTTCCTGTAGGGTGGCACTTAGAGAGATCCATGCCCTAGTGAGCGCCCTGAGGATTTTGCACACTATTTTTTCACTGGTCTGCAGTGCTTGTTGTGCTCAGCACTCCTGTGCCTCACTTTGCAGCAGCCAGCAGCTCATTACTGTGTTTGTTGCTGCTATCAGCTGCTGCTGCTGCCGGTGTTCCTTGACTGCTGTGTTTGCTCCGGTGCTCGAGTAGGCTTCTCCGTACGTGACACAAGCCTTGTCAGCAGCGTCCTCCATCCTGGGGCACCTGGTGCATCAGGGCTTCCAGCGTATGGGCAAATAAGCGGAACAGCTCGGTGTCTTTGGACAAAGTCCCTTGCCGGAGCTTTAGAGGACACTGGGTAGCTGTGGCATAGGACAACAGGTCCATTCACCAGTCCGTAGCTGGTCACAAAGGCAGCAGAGAGTGCATGACTGGGTCTGGCTAAAGAGACATCACCAACCTGCCTGCGAGTGCTGCTCACCAGGAAAGGAGATGCGCTACGGGCTAAGAAAACTGCAGATAGTGCACAGTTAGTCATAGCAGTAAGGTTTAGAGCAGGCTGTGAAGAGTTGAAGGACATTTCCAAACCACTCAGTCTTGTAATAAGCTTACCCAGACATAATCCAACAGAGGCAAGTGCAAAGCAATGGGCTTTGGGGGAAGAGAGACGTCGTGCCGGTTGTAAACTGGCGGGCTCAGAGCTGATGTGCACAACTCAGGGGCAAGATGGTGAGGTTATGCTAAATGATTCCATGAAGATATTGGCTCAGCACCCAGTAGTGGTCCAAATAGAAACCAAATGGGAATTTTTATGAAAACAAATTTGCCATTCTTCCATTGTATAATTCTATTCACCTACCATGGAACTTTACAGCCTAGCAAAGATAGGGGTGATATAATAGCAGGCTGCAAATCTGTTCACTGCTCTGCAATACAAAACCTTAACCTTAAACTTTTAAAGCTAGCAGAAAACCAGTTCAAGAGCAACAAAAGCCTGTTGAAAGAGTGTTGGAATGGGCCATTCCTACCATTCTCTGCCCTGCCTGGGCAGAGCAGACCACTGGGTTGGACATTTTTGTCACTGAAATGGTGGCCAGGCACTGTAACAGGCTGCCCAGGGGAGTGGTGGAATCACCATCACTGAATGTTTTTTCCAAGGACATGCAGATGTGGCACTTGGGGGCGTGTTTTAGGGGTGGACTTGGTAATGCTGGGTTAATGGTTGGATTTGATGATGTTAGAGGTCTTTTTCATCCGTAATGATTCTGTGTTTCTATGACTTTGAAGCAGAGGCTTTATCTTTGCACGTCTTTGCTGTGTCCTGCTTAACCCACTGCTGGTGTCACACGGGGCCTCTCGGTGACATGCTGTGGGTAACAAACACCATGCAAAAATGCAAACACCAACAGCAGAGAGGCTCCAGCAATGGTTTGTGTGTGCATCGGTGGTTTTGGCAATCTGTTTCTGGAATAAGCTATTAACAACTCTTTGTCTATTTAGAAATGATGAGTTTGACAAATGGTGGCTATAAAATGAAGGCTCTTAAACTGCTGACCTTAGGAAGCCTGAGGAGAAGGTAGCTTTAGAAACTATGAAGACCGAAGACATCTTAAAATAGACACAAATTATATTTGTCATCATGAAGATTATCCATCAAAAACCAAAATAGAAATCAACCTTTTTCCTCATAAAATTCAATACATATGGAGAATTTGCAGTTATATTTAGGAAAATAAGAAAGGAAATTACAACATCATGAATATATCTCTATGGATTTTATGTCAAATGACTGCAAATCTGGTAAAAATACCTCTACTGAGTTGGAACCAGACCCCAGACTAAGCTTGAAGTTTTATATGAATGTAAAGTAGACATGAACTTGTTGTGCATTTATCACAGTTCAGGAGAAAGGAATTTGAATTTAGAATATGTTTCCATTTACTATTCAATTTTCTGTTTTGTGTATCTCCCAAATAATTTACTACAGCTGGTGTGATTTTATTAAACCATGACTTTATCAAGTTGCTGTGGTCCAACTGTTCAGCTCACAAAGAGAAAATACTCAGAAGTTGACTTTGCTCACCTTTCTTTATTATTTATCCACAAGGGACAAATTGTTCCTTAGGTCTGATCAAAAGCTGTGGTTCATTTTGAGGACAATATTTAACAGTGTCTACTCTGACACTCTCCATAAATTTCCTGAGGGATTCCAAATGTATGCTATTAGTTATGAAGATGACATAAATGGAAGAGATTATATATAATAAGCTGGCAGTAAAGTAAGATTTTAATGGACAGCTGAGAGATTGTACATTTAAATTCAGATGGAGATGAAAAACTGTATAGTAATAAACATTTAAAATAGCGGGGAAATGAAAAACTGTACCATCCAATCTTAAAACAAAATGTTCTGCTTCTTGTTAAGGACCACAACAAGCTTTTGGGTTTGCTCTGCAGTGAGGAAAGATGGCAGAAACACAAAAAAGAACTACTGATTTACTTCAGTCCCTCTCCAGTGTACATGCCAGGCACCCGCGTATCTACAAATAATTTTCCCACTTCCATGGCTGCAGGCGTCATTTGTCACGACAAGCTGCAGATTAATAGTGACCAAAGTTACGCTTGTCTAATTTCATGCTGTATTTTGTTCCCTGTATACATTCTGACATAAAGCTTTGTACAAACTGAGAATACACTGAACCGGCTCCCTGTAAAACCTTGAGACTTAGCAATTTATCCAGGGATTTACTAGTTATGCATCTTGAAGAATATCTTTTCCAACAAACCAGAACACAGTAATGAGGCATTTTTGAGTGTTAATCATTGTGTCCTACTGCTGAATTCCAGATTTATTGCACACAGAAGAAGTCAAGTGTTGCCAAAATCAAACGTGACAAATTTTTAACATTGCAGTCACTTCCTGTGAAGGTTTTTGTCCTCAAGAAACAGCTACAGTGATCACATCCTTCTCCTTACGGGAGGGAGGGTAAAAACCTGCAAAGGAAATCTAATGAGGTAACAAGGAGTAAATATCTAGTGGTATTTCCAGATGGTACAAGTAGCAAGAAAAGCTGAGTTCAATTATTGAGAAGTTACTCTCCTTAAAAATAAATAGCAAGAAAAACTGCAAACCAGTGGAATTGAATTCCATCGTGACAATCCCATCCTGACTAACACCTCTTGTACAGTTCCACAGCCACTGTGCAGAACCAGTGCTTGGATCAGGATTGTATCTGCTGTGGGTTACAGTGGATAGCCATTAAAAATGGATTCACTGGCACTGTAAACAGTGACTGGGGAAAGGCAAGGGGGAGTGATATTTGCCCCACTCAGAAAGGAGGGAGATCTCTCTTCTCTTTTAACTGGGGGGAATAAGGGAATCATTATGGTTCCCAAAACCCAGCCAAACACTTGTGAATTTGAAGAGATAGGACTTTGAATCTCAAGTCTCTGGTTGCCTAAGTAGCATTCAGAGCTTTGCATGGAAAAAAATCATCATCAGGTACAGGAAAGCTTAAAACAGACAAAAAATTTATTATGTGTTCTGTGATTTGATGTGTAGATTTTGCACGAATGTCTTGGTTTTCAAGCTTTATACTGCAGTTCCTTGTTCCTTCTATTGATGTCTTGATATATATCACCCGGAAATTTTCCCTCGTTGTTTGTAAAAAGAGTGCAGCAGGTCTAAGGCTTAAGCATCACAGGCAGGCCCGTAGAATCTGGGATTGTGGAGTGTGGTATTGGAGGGCAGAGGTAATATAGGTGGAAGAAGAAATAAAAGGGATCAAAGACAACAAATCAGTGGTATGCCCAAGCTCAGGTGGCTCTTTCTGATCCAGAAACAGAATCTGAAACAGTTCCAGTTTTTGTAGTGAAAGTCTAGATAGCATTGCACATGACCTTACTGCTTGTGGCCTTTGATGTTGTCGAGAGGATCGGTGCATGGCTGGCTTGACTGGAACCAGCCTTTGGGGCAAGTATTAACTTTGTAAGTCCAGATTCTCAGCTGCCTTTGCTTCTCTGTCATCACCATTTCACAGAGAAAGATTAGGAAGAGAGTTTTTTTTGATCAACATGTCAGCTAGAGTGTGCTAGAAAAGGAAAAATAGATGTAAAAAAGGAAAAAAATCACCAAATTTACTGGACAGAGAGAGTGTATTCTAAAGACAATAATATGTTGTGATGATTTTGGATATAGGCAGGTAGGAAAGTTGAAGAACCAAATAAGCCATAAAAAAGCATAACCCAGGGCTTGTGAATTTTTCAAAGTACACATCTACAGAAGAAAGAAATTAGGATAACAAAGATGAAAAATATGAACAGAAATGAAATACCTGAAGGAAGTGCTCACTGTATATTGGCGGTGAAGAACTAGCAGAGAAATCATTCAATGGAGTTCAATGTTCTGGTTTTGAAAAAGTAAACATTTTTTTGGCTAAAATTGGGATTGCTCAACAGAATAGAATTCATCGAAAATGTAGATTATAATAATTAGGACAAAAATGTATTTCTTAGCTGATTTTTGTATATTTCACTCTGCAAAGGTTTCTATGAAAAAAAGGAAAATATACTTGGATTTTTAAACTGTACCGAATAACAAATTGCCTTTACATCATACAGTCAATTTTGATAGACCATTTGTATTATTCACACACTGGTGTATTGCTCCTGCACTTGTTAGTACCTCTTGAATGGATATTCCCTACCTATTCCATTTAATTTGTCGGTAGTAATAAATCACAGTGGGTTTGTTTGTGTGTCCCTGAAGTAAGACAAATAACTTTGCCTTACTGCACATAGCCCCAGGCTTCCTTGTGGGTGATATGCATGCCTGGAAATTTAAATCAGAAGCAATACTTGTTTTTTCATTATCCAGTTGCTGTTTGTACAGCCCTAGAGAATGGAAAATTAATACTTCAATTTTCAAGTATTTGGGACTGAGCTGCAAAAAATCCTCTCCAACTTCCAATCTGAAACATCATTGAAAAGATTTCACAAAAGAGTAGATAAGACCTCTTCTAAAAAGAAATGAGCTTGAAGTATGAGGGAAGTAGACCCACTTACTGACGGCTCTCAGCATCTAAAGAGTCATGGTCAAAATTCACTGAATTTAAACAAGTTAATTTTGTGGTAACCCTATCATCATCCAAGCCTTCTGTCTGTATTTAGGGCAGAACTGAGTAGTTTTGAAAATGGTTTTAAATAGCTCACTTGCTAAAATATGCATGTGTAAGTGACCTCAAAACAACCAAAAATTTATGTAGAATAGTTTTGTCTGAAAATGTTACCTAAGCCTGAAGAGGAAACAGTGCTTTCATTGCTACATGAAGATCTGATATTTCGGATGTTCAAGACCCTGAGAGCACCAGTAGGCTTTAATGGCCCCTGCCAGCCTCACCCAGGGACTCCACTTACCTGTTTGACCAGGGCACCCAGGCCCTCATTTAAGCTGAAGCTTGGTCCCCATTTCTTGCCTGAGCTGTGTCATGGACATAACGGTCTCCAGCTCCTCCTCAGAACAGACCTTGGACATATGCATCAGGTAACACTATTTCCACTCCTGCCTGTGGCCCTGCCAGTCCTAAGTGGACCCCCAAACCTGACTGATGGCTTTTCTTTTCCTGGGGCTGCTCATAGAGCCCATCACCAGCATCCTGCCCTGTCTACTGTGTGCAGGTCCTGTGGGACTGTGCCTTACTGGCGAGCACACTGCCTGGGCTGCAGTCCCCCTCACTTTCTGGTTTGTTCCCTCTCTCTGAGCAGTCCCACTCATGCTGCTCCCCGGCACTGCTTTGGGATAACCAAAGTACAAATCACTCTTTGCCTGTTTCAGAGATCGACCTAAATAAAGCCCTCTTGTTTCCCAGGATAAGCTCCTGTCTCACAGACTCATGGCATGATGTCAAGACGAGGATGGTACATGATGCTCTGGGATGCAGTGTTTTGAGGGTTTTCTCTAAAAGACACTTAATTGTGCTGACTCTAATGGGGTCCCAGTTGTATAGAGCAGTCAGTCCTGGTGTACCTCATTAAGTGTTTATTTAGTTGTCAATTCATAGGGAACCATGTTCTCTGTCCCTCACTGGAGGCAACTCATTTTATTTAAATGCAATTGGAACAGAGCAGGGCGCTGCTCCTTACACACACTACATCCAGGAGATTTCAGAGACCTGCTCTTCACTGCCTTCTTCACACAGCCAGAACTAGCAGGGCAGTCTGGGACATGCCAGCTTTTGGTTTGCACCTTTGGCAAAGCAAGCACTTGCAACAGGGTGCTCTGTCACTGATGGTGACTTCTCTGGCTCTGGAGGATAAAGAAGGGATACAGCACTCCATCCTCTCTGTCTCTCTGAATGCTGCCTAAAACCTAACACTGCTCTAATGGTTTGCTTTAAGAGTGTTTCTTTATGACTCTGTAGGGGATAAATGGAGTATGAGATACCCATACAGACAGAGATGACCATGCTACAGGTTTGGCAAGAAGGTCCTCTTCTGGCTTGAAACCTCTTTTAAAGAATAAGAAAGATAAAAGCAGGGTTGATGGTCATTTTCTAGGATAGAGAAGTATCAGCAGTGGCATCCCAGGGGTTGTTATTAGACCAGGATCTGAGATTTGTCCATCATCTTCCTCATTTTCATTAGAAATGGCAGTGCACAGTGAAAGTTTGCAAGTGGTGCATTTTGGTATTCAAAGACTGTTTAAATTGCAAGGAACTCCAAGGCAACTTCATAAAACAGAGTAAGTGAATATCCATGCCATTTTGACTGGGAAATGTGGAGAGGAAAGGGGCTTATGGGCAAACCTGTCTAGGTGATGTGGTGATTCCATGAACAGCATCAGTCTGTGGTTGTCCCCGGTGAAACTGAATGTGCAGAGGATGAATCTTGGTGCCAAGCAGGCCAGTCCCTACACAAGACAGTACCCAGTGAGCTTGGGATGAACAGCAGTGAGTGCAGGGCTTTGGGATGTGAAGTCCCCTCCTTTCAAGACACAACCACTGGTGGCCATTTTAGGGCAATCACAAGCAACCCAAATACTTCTATCAGTCTCTGAACTTCTGAAGAGTTTAGTATTATTCAAAAACTCAGAGATTTCATTGTGGATTTCTTTCTCTAAATTGGTTATAAACATATTGAATGGAATAAGTCCCTCTACTGATTCCTGTTGGGAATATAAATATAATTTTGGGAGGATAGACACTCAGGCTATGCCTATACTAGAGAATTAAAGTGTGACTAAAAATATACCCAGACATGGTTTGGGCCAGGAAATGTGCCTAGCTCCCAGGATTAATGACATCATGCCATCTTGGCAAAATTCCCTCTGCTTCATTCATCCATCTCTTTCCCATTAGGCCTTGCATTCCCATGTAGATCTGTGTGTCATGAAGAAAACACCCTTTGCATTGTGTTGTGAAAACCCTATTCTCAGAGGCTGTTTTTTTAAGCCTTTGACAAGAGAAACAGCTTAGAGCTATGTGGGATCCTGGAGAAGTGAAGATCCTCGCTTTGAGGACCCTGCGTGGGAAGGTGGACCAGGAGTGTGTGTATATGGGGGGGTGAAGGTGTGTGTAGCATCAAATGAATCTTCCCAACTATCTGTGAAGTGGCAGTATGAAGTCTAGAGATAGAGATTATCAGTGATTTTCCGCCTGCTATTGCATCCCCAGCCTTCACTGGGTTACAGGCCAGAAGAGACCTCCAGTGAGCATTGAATGGGGTTCCTACATGTGTTTTTGGGGTAGAACATGGAGCCTTTCTGACACCAGATACTTGGTCACAGTGGACAACATATGGAGAAACTTGGCACCTGCTTTTGTGGGTGGTGGAGAGCTACCATCTCCTCAAATGTCCGTCTCCCATGGCAACCACAGCAGTCATAGCAGCAGCTGTGGGGATTATGGATAAACCAAAACCAGCTACCTCACAGATTAAAGCACAGCCTCCTGAGAAATGATAATGCAGCATCTGTAAAGATGCTCAGAGGCTTGTTTTCTTAAGCAGACTGATGTGGCTGTCCATGCCCAGGGACTCCAGCCAGCTCCTTTCCAGCTGGATCATGCAGGACACCGCTAAACCACCAAAACTGGTGTTTTGTATCTTGGCCACACAGCAAAGGTTCACCTCTGCACTCCTGGAAGCAACTTTTGTGGCTGACCTCCAGAGCTGTTTCCACCCAGTGGGGGAACTACCATGGCAATTACTCTCCCTCTCCCTCTTCTCACACCCATAGAGGACCCAACTTGCAGATTTGGCATGGTCCCAAGGCAGCCTTGGGAAGCATGCTCAGCTGTTTTTGCCTGCTCTTTCCTCATGCAGGTCCTTCAAATCCCTGGTGCCCTCTAGTACCCTTGCTCTACTTTTCAGCCAGACCTCTCTGGGCTCCAAAGTGTCTCCTCTCACGTGCTGTGTGAGGAGGTTTGCATCAGAAGTGTGAGATGGACACTCTCTGTTCCTCGTGCAGGGTAGGCCAAAATAGGGAGATGCTACAGCCTTATCAGATGCTTGATTTGATCTACTTCCATAGATGAAGCAGGGAAGCACACTTCTCATGCTGACCCTCCCTCAGCACAGGTTGTCTGGCTCCTTCCCAGCTGTTGTTGTTCCACTCAACGTGTTGCTAGAGACAAACACAAGCTCACCTTTATTTGTTACTCTAATTAAAAAACTAATGAAAATGCCACAGACTGGTTATTATTAGTCCAGTTACAATATTGTTTGCAATCACAATAATGCTTAGACTTGACTTGAATACAGGAAAGCTTCATTAAAAATAGTACCCCTCAAAGGAGAGAGCTGGATAGAAGGAAAAGCTTTTTCACCATGAGAACAAAAAATAGGTGGAACATGGAGCCCAGAAAGGTTCTGCTGCTTCCATCCTTGGAGGTTTTTGAGGTCATGTTGGAGCTCAGACCGAACTCTTGGCAATGCAACCTGGTCTTAATGGCTGTCCCACTTTGAGCAGGAGGTTTGACTGCATGAACCTCTGTCTCCTCCTCCAACCTCCATTATCCTCTGATGATGAGACAGATGGCACTCACAGGAAGCTGCTGAATGATACCTGGCTGGAGCTCGGGTGCTATGCTGCAGGGCAGGCTGCCCTAATGCTGGGGGAAGGGGTTAACAGGAACCTCATCAATTGCACAGGTAAAGGCTGGTCCCTGCCCCAGGAACAGCATTGTCCCATGGAACAAGGGAGTTTGGGCTCCCACCAGCTGGGCAGCAGCTTTGCAAAACTGATAACACAAGTGCCACATCATCAGTGTTGTGGCAAAGATGAGCAGTCTGTGGTCTCTGGGAGAGGAGAGAAGCTCCTCTGGAGAGGAGCTGGTAGGCTGAAGAAAATCATTCTTCCCCTCTATTTGACAATCATTAAACACCAGCAGAAGGACCAGGCTCACTTGGAGGCTGTAGCACAAAAAAACATCTATAGGCAGAAGAAGCAGCTACAGGGTACAATGGATGGCTTTTGAAATATTGCTCAGGAATGCAGGGATGGTTTAGAAAAGTCAAAGCTCTGCTGCCATTGAAACTGGTGAAGGACATCAAGGGTACCATGGACTTCTAGTCCTACTTTAGCAACAAGACATGGCCAAGCTGCTTAGTGGGTCAGTGGTTTTAATAAAATAGACACAAGCTGAGGTATTTGAAGCCTCACTTTTCACCAACAATGTCTGCCAGTCCTCTATGCTTAGTGAAAGAGGTCAAGAAGGAGACGAACTTCCAGTATTAGGTGAGGATTGAGTCAGGGATTGTATGTGAGAACTCAGCTGCCACAAGTCCAGGGGACCCTAATGGGCTCTATGTGAGGATACCAAAACAACTGGCCAATGTCTATGCATGAACATGCTCCACAGTTTTGAAGGCTTGGGAGATCAGGGCAGATTCCTGACATAACTGAAGAAAAGTTGCAGTCAACTTCAAAAAGACCCGAAAAGTCAATTCAGAGAAACAGAACCTCAGTTTGGTTCTCTAAAATTCATGGAGTGAGTCACCTTGGAACTTCCCCAAACATACAGAAGATCACTGGAAACAGTGAGCAGGGAATTAGTTACCAAGGGTTAGTTATACTTTACCCACAGCTTGCCTGCTGTAATTGAATGATTGCATGTGTGGAATTGGGGAGGGGAAACCAGTGAATGTCATCTCTCACAACTTCAGGATAGCTCTCAATACTCTCTCCCACAGTCTTGAGAGGTAAAGAAAGGTTGGAAGTTTGAGCCCAGAGGGTAGTGGTTAATGGATTCCCACATCCCACCACATTTCTCTTTTGGATCTAATTTTTCTTACGATCCTGTCACACTCTGGTGGTTACTTAAGGACCCATCAGATACCCTCCAGCTTCACTGTTCACATAAAATACAGGAGGGAAGAAGGAGGGAGTACAGCTCATGGTTGATGTGGAATATATGTGTCAGTGGAAATTAACAGTTCAGAAATTTAGGGCTAGGGAACAGAAAGAACAGCTAAAAGAATACAGATTTGGTCAGGCACTGTTTCAATGCTTATTAAGTGGTTGGGGTAGGGGGAATACATCAAATCTTTGAGCATGGAGTCTATGATCGGTTCTGCCCTGAAGTTGTCAGCATGCACAATTTTATATAATGCACCCTAATAAACCTAAGCACTATGAATGTGGACACATTTTTAAAAAGGGTCACTAATCTGCATATTGATAGGGTGGTTTTTTAATCCACCTTGTGTTTGACTTCTAGTGTTGTAAAAGCATTGAGAATACTATATGCAGTCTATCCTCAGTTCTAAGATTATTGACAAGTAGCAGGAACACTAATATCAGTTTTGTTGCTAGTCTCACAACAGTGATAGATCTGAGCTCCAGAACTCTATAAGTGGTAGAGAAGTTCTGCATGACTGGTGGGGTGGTCCATGAACTGGAAAGGCACACAAAGTAATATTCCCTTGTTGGAGTATCTGCTATGTGTTAATCTATGTTATCACCTTGTATGAAGGGAAAAATGGTGGTGGGCTGTCCTCATGTCTAATATCTCTGGACCAATTTCCTCCTTTTACACAGTGGTCATTAGGGCTAAGTTATCAGGAAGGATTTTGGGCCAAGACATTTATGTGAGGTTTGTCATTCATTGTACAAACATGTTTAAGACTGTCAATACAACAGCTAGCTCTACCTACCTCTCTAAGTGCCTGTAAGGATAAGGGCATAAGAATATGGTGCCCTAACCCATGTGCATAGAAGTCTTCAGCCCCAGCACCCATTTTCTAGAATCTTTAGATATTTTTAATTCATGAAACTAAACAGCCATTCCCAAGTACTGCAGTCCTAGACATGTGAGTGTCACTCCTCCTCCTACCCTTTTTTTTTAACACTGTTTAAAACCAAAATGATACAGTCCATTCCTCAACATGAATATTACGTGTGTCAGGGAACAGCAATGACAAGCTTTCTGAGGGAGGATGAGCTGAGCAAGACAATGGAGTCAGCAGGGCTGGTGCTAATCACACCTGCACTATCTGAGCAAGATGAGCAAGGCAGCCCTAGAGGTGGAAACCAGATTGAACTGTGAGTCCAGATCATAAGATAAGTCAGGTCCAGGGGTCAAGTCAAATGAGTCAGGTGGAGACAGGAAGCCAGTCTGCAGGCCAGGATCGGGTTTGGTGAGGGTAATCAGGATCAGATACAGCTCAGTAATTGTTGTCTGATGAGAAAAAGCAGTTCTAGGAACAGTCCATAGCAATGAAGGAGAAAATTTTTGACATGCAAGAGCCGACTTGTCTCCTATAAGAAGTGAAACTTCTGAGAGGCTACAGGAGTAAGACAATGGTGAGGATCACCTCCCATGTTATGAGAGAGATGCTGGTGAAAATGTGTGAGTAGACTGCTGGATGGAAAGCAATGCTGGCCTTTGCATCTGCATGTTGTTTGTATTTCTCATGTCTAAGACTGTAGTGCTAATAGGTGAAAGTATAAAGGGACATTTCAAAATAAAATTTGAGGAGGAAGGTGTTCAGTGAGGTTATGGTGGCCTTTCTCATTTCAAGTGGCCCATGTACATTTTTACCAAAAACCCTGTAGAAAGTGAACTTAGTCTTACACAATCCTTGAGCACCATATTGGCTCTTTTTGCCCCTAACATGAATTCTATCTTATCAGTTAATAGGTTCTCATATTCCCAGTCTTTTCCTAAATTACTATACCACATGCATTTAAGCAAATTATGACAGCTTCTATACTTGCCTATAAGGCTGTTTATCATAGGGCATCAGCCATCTCACTGCTGCTGGCCAGTATGAAATAGCATCTCGTTTTGATTTTAATGGAAATCCCCTGCAAGCACAATGTTCCAACATCCATAAACCACATTTGCTCCACAAACTGCAGAGCAGCTAAAAATACTGCTGCACTCTCCTGCACTTTGTGCCTGCTGTCTCCAAACAACTCCACCTCCAAACAACAACCACCTTATGTAGATACTGAAAGAAACAGAGATGGGTTTTGGTTGGTAATTGGACTTAACATTTTTTATATTTCTTTCACGGTTTGTGTGCATTTTGGGGTGACTGCAGCAGACCTAGTCAGAAGACTACTGTCCATCAAAAAAGTAGTGATCCGCAGGACCACTGACCTGAGCAGGCACAAGCCTGTGTTCTGAGCAATGGGCATAGGCAAGGTTAACAAGACAGGTTCAAGGTCAAGCCAGGAAAGATGGACAACACTCCAGAAATAAGGCTAGGGACAGACACACTTAATACATAGCTAAGGAAAGGGCTGAGGGCCCAGAACTGAGCTTAAAGGGAGCCCCTGGGCTATGGACATGAGTGGAGGCTATGGATATGGTTGGAGTAATTAGGGACTACTAGTGCCTTCGCAAATTAGTCCCTGAAAAGTTCTTGGCAGGTCACTCAGCTAGTAAGGAGGAGATGTGTGACCTTCAAAAAGAGCTGAGTTGCCACTGCTGCTGATCCCTGGGGGTGTGCCTCTGAGCAGAGAGACCTGTGCCTTTTCTTTGTATGGTGGAGCAGACTCTGGTGAGAAGATACATTATTTAGGTTTTACTAATCATCATCACTTCATCAACAGAACAATACTGTTTTGGACACCCCAAAGTTATTTCTGAGAGTTCTGATACCCTGATGGCAATTTGGGCTGGTGAAAGCAAACACTATTACAACCAGTGGGGAAAGAATCAGATGAGTAGTTATGGTTTAGGAATGGTATTCTCCAAGTTAGTGTTCCCACTGAAAGCACTCCAAACCATGAGCTGCTCCCTCACTCCCTCCCTCCATCCTCTCACCCATGGAGGGCTGGAAAGGAGAACTGGAGGCACAAAAGGTGAAGATCATGGGTTGAGATAAGAACGGTTTACTGGAAACAGCCATGAGATAAGAAAATGAACAGTAACAGCAACAATATAAATGACAGAGGGTACAAGAAAGAGGTGAGGGATTCACCTGAAAACAATACCTGACCAGTCCCTCTGCCACCCTGCACTGACCCAGAAGAGATCCCTGCCCCTCTCCCAGGGAATGATGTGAGGTAGTACAGAAGAACCTCTGGGTCCCTGCCATGGCCCCTCCTGGCTACTGCACAAATCAACCCTGTCCTGGCTGGAACCAAGACAATGGTATGACTGCCTCTTTTCTCTGACTTATGCTGTGTTCACTTGTGGTTTTGTTAATGAGGACGTGCATGGCGACGTGTCAAAAGAGGTGTGACCCTAGAACACAGCACTAACATCTTTGTAACTTGCTTTGCCCCTGCATACATAGGCTTAGAGCTTTATGACATCTTAGGTGCCCTCCAGTGTCACCGATTTTATCACGACACAGCCTCTGAGATTTTAATGAATTGTTTAGGGGACCAAACACCCCCAGCTTGGTGACTGATTAGGTGACCTGATGAGTGAGCTGCTGCTAGACAAGCACTTTACTGCAGAGTTTGTGGCATCAGCACTGAAATCCTATGGCTATCTATGATGTGTATGAAAGTTAAAGGCATCACTCTAAATGAAACTGTGGGAGTCCAGAGTGCGGGGAATATTTCCCTGCCTGTTTTAAGGAGTTTTACCCCCCTGGAACACACTGGTTTTGACCTTCGTCCATGGAGAAAGCTGCCAACTCTCTGGGAAGAATTTGAATGCACAGCGGTGTGAACTAGATGATAGAATATTATGTAAGGTAGCACAGGGTGAAAATATAAAGGTGTTGGGTTTGTTAAAGTAGCAAATAGATAAAAAGCAAAAACTCCAAAATGGAGGATTGTAGTTGTTCTATAACCTTCTTCTTCTTACTACTCCATTTAATGCAGAAAAATTGTTTAAAGTGATTGGATAGAAAAATCCGCAGTTCCTGTGGACGTTTTAAAAACATTTGTTGAATATTGTTAGAAAAGTGAAAATATCTGTCATTTCAAACACTGATTGGATTGTTTAGCTTTAAAAACGCCGGGTTATCTTGATTTCGGCGGCATTCTGCGCATTTTTCCTCAGCATTCACATCCCTCTGCTGTACTCCTAACTTTTCTGATAAGACTTAATAAACTATCTGAGAGCAGAGAAGGCTGAATGTCCGTTAATTAACCAAAATCCAGGCAAGGACTCAGAAGTCCTCCCCCAGCAGGGGAGGAATGATTTAAGGCACAGCAAGATCAACAGGTGGAATTCAAAACCGAATCCCACATGAAACAGAGAGAAAACATTAATTTTAAGTTGCTGAGGAATCCCATCTTGGACTATGGCACAAATACAGACAGAGATGCACCCCAAAAGATCATGAGAGCAAGGAACAAGAAGTGTGTTGTAGAAGCAAAGCCTCTTCAGAAGATACAGAGATTCTATATGACAAAAAAGTAGTCATTAAAAATATTGACAGCCTTCCCAATGGTTTTGGATCACTTGTTATTTGGTCACTGTTAGGAACATCCTTTTTCTGCTGTTCTGACAAGGCACAGCAGCTGTGGAAAAAATTGCTTCATAAAAATTCCTGGAGAATGCCAGCTGTTTACTTTTTGCTCTGCCTGACAGCCTCATGTTTAGTTAAAATTGCTGGCAACTGTTGTATCAGAACAGCAAAAAAGAAAAAGAAAAGGAAAAAGAAAAAAAAGAAAAAGAAAAAGAAAAAGAAAAAGAAAAAGAAAAAGAAAAAGAAAAAGAAAAAGAAAAAGAAAAAGAAAAAGAAAAAGAAAAAAAGAAAAAGAAAAAGAAAAAGAAAAAGAAAAAGAAAAAGAAAAAGAAAAAGAAAAATAACTCCCCAAAACAGCTCTGCAAATATTTTTTAATAAAATTTGTGGGTGACTTAGCTGAAGATGTTAGTGACTATCTGTATGAGGAGAGGCTGAGAGAGTTGGGATTTCTCAACCAGGAGAGGATTAGGCTTAAGAGTAATAAGTGTGTATAAATACCTGATGGGAGAATGTAAAGATGGGGCCAGACTCTTCTTGGTGTTATACTATGGATGAACAAGAGACAGTGATCACACATAGAAACAGGAGGCTTTTAGTATAAGAAATGATTTTTTTTCTGCCAGAGCATCTATTTATTTATATACTGAGAAAAGCTACTGGCATTTGGTGCTAAAGAGGAAGGACCAAGGCCAACATCCTGCCTTTCTATCAGGGCAGGCTTAGAAGCATGATATCCCACCATGTGGCGAGTGACCTGTACCTTCTGGAGCAGTGATCTGCTAGTGCACTCAGGGATGTGCCATCTTGGGTGCATGCCTAGAAAGGATTCTCTGGCACAGGGGTTTGTTGGAAAAAAGCAATAATGAGAGCTCTTTGGTGTCTGTCTTTACGTTTAATCAAAGGGCTTGTATCTCCTCTGGTGTCTCTATCACACTGCTAAATATTGCTGAACACTGAAATCATATTAACAGTGATGGTCAAAGCCCTTGAAAAACATATTTCTCCTCTAATTTTTTCTCTTTTATTCAAGGAATAGGGACCAACACAATACTGATATGAAGACAGACTGAAGGCAAACAGGTTATAGCCAGGGGTGAACTTTTCCCTGTAGGCTGACAGCATATGTGGTCTTTCCTGTGGCTGCCAATCCTCTGTATGAGCTGCAGGTATTCTCTCACACCACAGCCATTTCTAAGATTAGGCTGCAGTGGTTCCACTAGGTTTTGTTCATCATCCACATACAGAACCACAAAATTTATATCTTACTGTTTGATGTTGAAAGCATAATTGCTGCCAAAAGCCTTGTTATCTGTCACTATGATAACAAGAAGCTCGAGCGGCTGTCCCAGAAACAAATTTTCTTGGTTGCTGACATGGCTGCCTGCCTGCTATGTTGAATCCTTCCATATCCACCTGGTCAACCAGGTATTTAGTGCTGGCTTTGTGTAAAGACTCAGTGTGTCCCCAGCACACCCTGTGTGCCACCCACACTCTTCACACTCAGCAGGCCATGGATAATAACTGGCTTGCGGGTCCCTGTTGCCAGGGAGCATATCAAACAAAAGCTGTCTTTGCTGCACTTGAGCCTAATTTTCACATGTGTTCAGATCTCTCTGATCTTCCCTAGTCCTGGCTATGGAGAAGCCCAGAGGTGCAGACTGCCATGGTGGAAAGTGGAGTCACCTCCACAGTCTTCTCAATACTTCAAAGAAATCCAGCTTTGATTTGCTGTATTACTGTTCTTGAGGAGCCTTAAATGTAACTCGTCCCTTTTAAATTATATATCTCCTTTACTCTTCATAGAACAGATATATTTTTTTCCTAGGCTTTCAATTTCTGTTGTGCCATTTGGCTTGGGTTGTTCTTTTTCTTCTTCACAGCCAGACTGCTGTCTGGTGCCTCCTGTCCTCATCTTTTTAAAGGACAGACACAGGCTGCCCCATGCCAGAAGGCATGACAATTCTCTCCTTCTTTTAAAGTTTTCCTGTGAATGTAAATAATCCACAAGCCTTCCTTGATTTTCTGCTGTTTCCAACTTCCCCAACACAGCCTTGGAAATTCATCCAAATATATTTCCTGCAGTACCTTGAGTGAGACTTTCAACACGTGACTTTATAATTCCCAAAGCCTTTTAAAATGTTGTCTGGCCTTTCTCCAGCTGAAGTATATGGAATTCCACATGGTACATGGAATATACCTCCTTCATATACAGAATACATGGCAGGCTGCAGAGCATACCACCTGTGCATGTGACATACAAAGCGGGAATGCTTGAAATACCAGATACATCATGGCTAGCCTGCACAGTATAGCTCATTTACAAGGCTGGATCCCTGTAACAATTTGCTTCTACCATGTTGGTGGTGTTTATTAAAATATCAGAGACTTACAGGGCTGCAGATGCTACTTAACAATCAGCTTCCTAAAACAAAGTGTGTTTGTTGTGGTCAGTCTTTATTTCAACCCTGACTGTGTCAACACAGAGCAGCAGCAGGCTGGCAGACAGTGCAGCTATGGTTGTAGGTGCCTATATAGCCTGATGATGTATTTTGTAGCAAAAGGAGTTCTGCACTATTTAGTTTAGAGTGCTCAGTTAAAGTGCTTTGTAATGGAGGCTTTTACTTCACTAATAGTAACAAGTGTTAAAGGTTATACAGCTTTAAAAGCCTTTTTTGAAGATGAACTTAAAACATCTTTTCCCAGTCAGTCTGCAGTTTCTGAGATGGCGTGCTCTCTGTAAAAATGATTCTAAACTGTTGTCCCTGGCTATTACGCAGTGGCCTGCACAATGTACCTGTCACCTTGAAGATGCACTTAATACCAGCTGTGTATTTGGAAAATACGTGTTGCAGCATCCACCAGGGCAGCCACTGTACCTCCACCTCTGCCACAGTTACCTTGTTTACTTTAAAGTTCTTTCTTGCTGCCTTACAGAAGCTTTAAGCTTCTGGGTTTGCAAGCCACACGCGCCTTTAGCTTCTCCAAACAGGTGATTTATACCCCCAGAGATTCCCATTTTCCCAAGACCATAGTGTCTTCTAACAAGAGTTGTGGCATAGACATGTCTTGCAACACACGTTAGGCAATGAAACACTGGGCAATCTCATACACAGAGGAATTTTATTAACTGGGTATGAGGAGTAATGGCTGCTGCTCAGGCTTCTCCAGCTCCTGCACTGATGAAATCTTTCCTGTGTGTTCCTCACCATCTTTTCCTGTTATGGATTTACATCACAGTTTATAATGACTATGACTACAAGACACCAGTGTCTTCCCGTGACTTGAAGCCGAATTACAAAGAAGCAGCTGTAGTAAGATGGACATTTCATCTCTCCCTTTGTTGTTTGGGATGAGTATTTTTCCTTCAGTATCTAACAAGCTAACTTCAAAGGGGTTAGTGGAGTTTGTATTCAGCATTTTGATACCTACACTGATTCACAGAAAAGTTAGTTGTTCATTTTGGGGGAAGGAAAAATTAAAGTGTTCCCAACTGACAGACCACAGCAGAGAATGTGGTCCCTAAATTATGTGCTCAGAAGGGAAGTTGAGCACATGACTGGAAGTCAAACACCTTGTTTGTTTTCAGATTCCAATGCAGACAAACAACCTGAAGACTTCACAGAAGGTGTTGCAGATGAGTGCATACTATGCTGCACTGGAATTTTCTGTTGTTCTCTTTTGATGCTGCCTTATCTGATAAGCTGTAATCATACTTATGTTATCCCATTTGTTCTCCCAAGCTAGTATCCTAATGACTTAGATAATGGAATATGTAAATCCTGTATTTGGCTCAGCTAATGTTTTAAAGCATGAAAATACAAAGAAATGGAGCCAAGCAAAAGTCTGAATTCTGTGTTCTGATGTATTAATTTCAATATCAATTTGATGCTAATTTTTAACATGGATTGTTTTTTTCTTTTAAAAGTGATCATTTTGCAGACTAGTAATGAATGACAGTGGTTTTAATTTAGATCCCTAACAACTATCCAGACCATGTTTATTTTTATCAAGACTATTTTAAAAAAGAATTATAAAACTTTCCAATCACCAAGGCGAAAAATTTCTATCACTTGGTACTAAACTAATGTCACACTACTGTGACATTGAGAAAGAGCTTTTTAGCCAAGCAAAGTGTTTCATTCCCTTTTCTTAGATTTTCCATCTCACGCAATCTCATTTGCTACAGGCTGATGAAAACAGCCTTTCAAATCTGATTGTTCAAATGAAAACTGAGATTCCTATTTTCTCACCTCCCAGCTGCCATATTAACCTCCGTTACTGTCAAGAATGAGAGAACATTGCTGCAGTTCTGTATCTGCTTTTTAGTGACCACACTTCAGTCTAGTACACAGGCAAAAGACTCAATAAATATATAAATGGGATGTTACTTACCTTCGCTTTCTTGCCTTGAATGGCTTGTAAGCCTGTAGTGGAAGAAGGAAAATGTGCATTGATTACCAGCAACATAATTTGTCCATTCTGGGAATAAAAACAAAAAAAACCCTCAAAAACATTCTGGGAATAAATGCTCTCCAGTCTGAGAGTTTGCAATTTCATGATCTTTCATGATCATTCAGATGACATGCTGTCATGAGCATTCAGTTGACATGGGTTTCATAATGCAGACATACTAGTAGAAGAACTACAGTGACAATGTTGTAATTTTTTTGAGATTCCTTTAGAATTGACTTTCTATTTCATTTTATTATGCCCAGCCTGTCCTGCTGCAGGGGTAAGCTAACTGATATCTTTAGAAAGCTTTTTTATTTGATCACGGCACTTCATTAAGTGAAGATGAGGGTCTACTAGAAAATGATATCCACCTAATAGTAAGGAGAAGATCCCTGTGAACAGACTTAATAGTGAAATAAGAGGTTCTTGAACTACACTCAAGAACAGAGACCTCGACATGGAGGCAAGTAAGGAAGTGCTGCATATGGAGGAAGTGGCACGAGAGAAGGTTACAAGAAGGACTTTTCACTTTACTGTTCAAAATGAAGGACATTCAAGAGCATATCTAAAATGTGTGGATATTGGTGCTCAGAGTTTGAGCCACAAGCAAGAAGCACTGAAGGTGCATGCACTGAGTCAAGGACCTTCTTCAACATCAGAGCAGTGAGTATCCATGTAGCTGATGACAAGACTTTTTCATTTGTATACAAACTGAGCCTCTTCAAGAGGGAAACTGCAGATACAAAGACATTCCGCCTGTCTTATAAGTGTTACTGCTGTAATAATTTTCTCCATAATTATTTTGTTGGATGAGTGTAGCTACCACACAGAGAGGAAGAGACCTCTCTCTTTTTCAACCTGATACATTGCCATCAGAAGACTCAAACTGAAGACACCTTATATCTCTTGAGAATTTACACAAGTTCTGCATGTAGAAAATCAAATGAAAGGTAATACCCCCACACCATTTCTCTCCTGATTTCCAGTTAATTTTCTTTTCCCACATTTCTGTCTCAAATTTGCTTTTGCTTTAGCAAATCTCTGAAATGAAAGGGAGAAAGAGCTGTTATCACTATTTAGTAGACTTCACTGGGTTCCCTCCCCTTTACTTGATTACATGGTGTTCTAAACCTAAATTTCTCTTCACCTGTGCATATATTTTCATCTGAGAAGTCAGAAATTTTATGCAGAAGAAGTCTGTGCTTTCTAAAAGAGCAGCCTTGTATTAATGAAAAGAAAAACTGAGTTAACAAATGCACTGTGGTGGCCTGACCCTGACTGGACACCATGTGCTCACCAAAATCACTCTGTCATTTCCCCTCCTCAGCTGGGCAGGGTAGAGAAAAGGCTTGTGGGTCAGGATAGGGATGGGGAGACACTGCTCACCATTTACCATCAAGGGCAACACTGACTTGACTTGGGGAAATTATTTGATTTTATCACAAATCAGAGTAGGATAATGAGAAATAAAACCAAATCTTTAAACCTTCACCCCACCCCTCCCTCCTTCCTGGGCTCAACTTCATTCCCAGTTTTCTCTTATTTCTTCGCCCACAGCAGTGCAGATGAATAGAAAATGGGGGCTGTGGTCAGTTCATCCCACAGTGTCTCTGCTGCTCCTTCCTTCTCATGGGGAGGACTCCTCACACTCTTCCCCTGCTCCAACGTGTGGCCCTTCCCGTGGGAGACCATCCTCCATGAACTTTTCCAACATGAGTCCTTCCCATGGGCTGCAGTTCTTCCTGAACTGCTCCAGTGCTGGCCCCTTTCATACCTGGAGCACCTTCTTCCCTTCCCTCCCCTCCTTCCTCACCGACCTTGGTGTCTGCAGGGCTGTTTCTCTCACACATTCTCACTCCTCTCTTCCCTGGCTGCATTTGCTCTTGTAAAACAACTTTTTACCCTTAAACACGTTATCCCAGAGGTGCCAGCACTATCACTGCTGGGCTCAGCACTGGCCAGCAGTGGATCCATCCTGGAGCCAGCTGACATTGGCTCTGTTGGACATGGGGGAAGCTCCTGGCAGCTTCTCACAGAAGCCACCCCTGTAGTTCACCCACCAAAACCTTGGCACACAAACACAACACATGCACATATTTATCTTCAGAGCTAAATAGAGTTGTTGCTTATTTTTAATGACCTGGGCAAATTCTAGTAAAATAAGGCTTGAAACCAAGTTTTAATGGAAGAAATCTGAACAACTAAAATAGCATGAATAATTTTTTCTTTCCACTGAATCTGTTCCTCTTCTATAGCTTATATATCCAGATTGAAATAAAACTGTGGTGTACTTGAATGTCAGTTAATGAATTTTTAACAGGGAATTAAGCTTTTTAAAACTCAAGGATGTGAGTCTGTAGAGTACATTTAATCATGGACCAGATCAATCATCTTCAGTATTCAGTCTTGCTTGATTAAGGTTTTTAGGATGTGGTTGTTTAGGTGGTGTGTGGTGGTCTCCTGTCCAGGGTTTCATGTTGCTATGCACTAACATAATGTTGACATGTTACCTTTACCTTTCACCTCCTGTTCCCAGCAGTAACAAAACCATGCTTTCTCCTAGCCTGGATGAGACTTTAGTATGGCAGAAACAAGACTGATTAAGGTCCATCTTGGATGAAGTGGAAAAGTTTTTTAGTTTGAAATATCACTAGTTAAACAAAGCAAGCAGGGATTATTCCACACAAACATTGTCTCAATGGTTTTTTGTGCTTTAAACTGCATTAGCAACTACACCACAAAAGGCACCCATGGGTCCCTTAGTCCTGTCTGTGAGACACCCAGAATATTCAATGCATCCAGAGTTTTCTAATATTAAAATGACTAGGCATGGGTCAAAGATATTTTGACTGAAATGTGAATGTACTTTAGATCAGGATTTTGGTTTCAGGTATGCAGATAAAGTGAGCAAGCATTTCAAGTCCACGAAGAGTATCAGTTATCTGACTGCAGTTTTTATGTGCTTCTTTCCATTGCTAGCTTCTTTCTTGTCTCTTGAAACTGTAAACCCCAAACTTTTTGCACAACATCATTGCTAATACGCAACACTTCCCAGAATTTTTTGTCCCAACAATTCTACTAGGAATATGTTGCATGGATACTCTTTAAAAAGTTAAATTTTAATCCCAGCCTTGCCGCTGATGGACCTGGGGAGATGGAGGTGCAACAGCCTCACTTCTTTAGCTAATTTGATTCTTCACTTAAAACTTTGAAGACTCTCTTTCTAGATTAACACTTGGATCTCTTGCCTTAATTAATTTGTCTAAGACAGGTTAGTGAACAACATATTTGCTTGAGGTGAAGAAACCGTGGTTTAGTGCATCTAAATTTTCATGTAAATAAAACAAGCTTAGCATCTGAGCCAGTCAATGCCTGACCATATTTCTTTTCCTGGCTGTACTAAGGACATGCTTGTATGAATGATGGTTTTAAGACCTAAAGTTGCCTAGTTCAACTATTTAACAGTAAAGAATTTAATTAGATTCTGATGCAAATTTCCTGGCTAAATCCTTCAGGTATTTCTGCCTTCTGCATTGATATTGCCAAAAATGAATTTCTATTTGCTGTGATATTTTGGTAATTTAGTGACTAAACTGACTTCATCTTTTTTTCTCTAAGGCAATCTATTTACTACAACATTTTTTTTTCACCTTCTCCTCATTCTTCAATATTATCTTCACTCATTTAAATGGCTGAGGTTAGGTAATCAGCACATGGAGAACTGAAAGGCAGCTGTTTATGGTACTTTCTATCCACACAGATCCGCATGGATTATCTGCTGCCTTGTGGTGATGAAGACTGCTCCAAGGATTCAGTTACAGCTGTTTGATCCCACTAGAGACATAAACACCCTGCGGCAAGAAGAACTGATGGTTTATCAAACACGGGCAATATTTTAGAGGGTTCTAGAGAAGATCAGCTTTTCAAGAGAATGAGTCCCTCCCTAAAAGAATGTGAAGGAGCTTTGTGTCAGAAACTATACAGGACAGTAATTGTCCCAATGTTAGTAAAAATTCCATTCACTTTCAGAAATGTATTGGGAGTTTCTTCTCCATTCCTCTCAAAAAAGGACAGTTTATCTCTGGTTTTTTTTTTTTCTAGCTACTATAATCCCAGCAGCAGTAGTTTTTTGTTTATACAAGCTCATGTGTGCAGCTGTGTATTGATGGGCTTCTGCTGATCTGCATGCTATAAGATGTGTTTATGACAACAGTGATTTTTCTTAAACAAGTATGTCATTATTTCTGAAATATTCAGCAGTTCTCTGGCTATATTTGGAGTTCATCTGTTTGTGAAGTTATTTGTGAATTGAATTAATTCTATTTTATGCTTAGAAGTGTTAATTTAAGTCTTCTGTTAATAGAACAATTATTTTTAGGGTGAAACCTTTAGCATATTCCCTTTATTGTCCTTTAATGCTTTTCCCGAAGCTGTTATCAGCCAAAAGAACATATTGGTACAGCTACAAGGCAGCCTGTGCACAATTCAAAAATAGAGAAGTTCAAATGAGAAAACCAGTGTGAGTTCATGGAACAGTGATGTTATTTTACCTACTATAGTAATGGTTGATCTCTTGATTATCTTTCTATTTGTTGGTCTGAAAACAGATACAAATTGGTACACCTGGTTTCAAACCTGCCCCTGCACTGCTTATGAGCAGCACTCCATCTATCCAGCCACAAACTACTCACACTGATATCACCAGTGAAAGAGGAAGCTATCACAGTGAAAGGTATCTCTAAGTGCCCTGTTTGTTCCAGCACTCTCCCACCAAATGAAGCTGTTTCCTCCCTGATGACTCCTTCTGAAGGGCCATCTCTGTCCACCATCTCCATGCGGCTGCAATTGGCAGAGAGGCAATAGACATCATAATCTTATTTTAGTGGATACAGTGAGCCAACACTGGGCATTTTAGTTATTGGGTGAACACAATGCATGTCTTCAAAATCCTTCCACATATCTTCATGGATTATGCTGCATCTTAAATACGTGGAGTGTTGCCATGGACATTTTTCCTCCAGTGAAATGCTAACTGATTAAAAAGACAAGTTCGAGGAGAATTTTTTTTTTTAATTATGAGGTTTAAAGCACTTCTTTCAAGCATTTTACCCATGATTCAGAAATTTGCTGCATGGAAAAACGGTGAATGAATCTATGGCGCCCTTCTGTTTCTGCAGTGTTCAGTTATCAGTGCTTTACTCCTGAAGTCAACACGCAGGGGAAATCTGTGGAGCAAATGAAAATATGAGGAAGCATATCCACACAATTTCTCACTTACCTAAAGCAGGAAATGAGACTAATGAAGACATGATCCGTTCTAGCTTGGACGCCCTACTGCAGACCCAGTTTTATGAGCAGTCTGAGCTGATACTTGTTATCTGCAATAGTGCGTATTCTGTTCAGCTAATGGGTATGGAGTAGATAAATCAAGCTAAAGTCGGATACAGAGTCAGGTCAATAATCTCCCGAACTACTTCAGTAAGGTCTCATCTGCCACAATGACATTTCTGTCACTATGTATTACTCTTACTCAAGCTAGAAAGAATGAGTCTTGTTTGGGTGTACCTATCCACACCACCAATGTAAATTTCTTGGTAGTGTTGTCACTTGTACCCCTTGCACACTGGGATTAAAATTTAACTGTTAAGCGTACCAGTGTAGAAAAATAAAGCTTCCTACCAAGTCAGTAGCTATTTTTTTCATAATTTATTCTGAGTAGAAGTTGATGGAGTCACAGCAGTCTCTGGGTGAATTTAATATACTATCTCCCTTGCTATCCTAAAAAAAGTTTTTGAGTTAAACAATTCACAGTTCACTAGGCAGAAATGGAAAGGAAAGCAGAAATGGAAAGGAAAACACTAGAAAAGTCCATGTTAGGAAAAGTACCCTTCTCCTACGTTTGTATTTCCTTTAGAAATGTCAGTGTTAACTTGATACTCAAGTCCCTTCTGGAAGCTTTTGTATCAAAGTTTTCTTGTTTCCACGTTTCTTCACAGTATAATGCGAGGTTAAGAAAACTCCACTTTTCAACATCAGTTGATGTTGTCTTATTCATGTCTGAAACACATACTGGAAGGGAGCTTTTATGTTATACTCAAGAAGTATACGTCCGTAGAGATGATGAGGACCCAAAGGATGTGTCACAACTACATTAAACCATTCTAGAAATAAGTCACGTCTTCGGCAGTGCTATTGAAGAAACAAGAAAGTGAGTCAGAGAAAAAATACTCCTTCCCATTTTCAGTTTTCAGACGTATTTTTAGGAACTTACAGCAGCAGATATATTGAAAAATGAATACTTATGTAATGATTTATACCAGGACAATGCTTTGTTGACTTGTACAAGCATATAAGTGTTTTTCACTGAACCACGGATAACTATTCCTTCAGGTGTTTTTACATTATCACTTCTGAGCCCCAAATCTTTACTTTGTGAAAACCAGAAGATACTTTTAATGATTATCACTAGTTTTGATCACTGATTTATTGTGAAATTAGTGTACTGATAGACCCACCATTGGCCTCTATTGTCTATTTTGAAGACCTGGACCTCTTAATATTACTAAAAGTAAGGTAATTATACTGAAGCATATGAAGGATTTGATGCTTTCAGCCCTCTCCTAACTTCTGTGTCTCTATATCCACCCCTGGGACTGAACTTAACCCTATAAATGATGCAAACAGTGCTTACAGTGTGCCTCTGCAATCACCCTGCAGGGAATCTGGCCATGCTCCCATGGGTGCTGGGGACTGTCTCTGAACCCAGAGGACACTGCAGAGAACTTGAAATAATCCAGCCACACTCCAGGCTGCCTTGGATGAGCACCATCAGTGCATCCCTGAAGTGCAGACGGGTCTGTCTCAATGTAGGTCCGGCTGCTAGGCTTGTCTCCAGGCTGGATCTGAGCCTGGCTTTGCTCTGGACCTGACTATAACCCCAGTGCTGATCAGCGCAGGACTGTACAGGTGCCTACTGGGAGCATGTGTTCAGTCCTGCTGCTGTTGGACGTGGAGGCCTGGAGCTGTCTCTGCCATGCCCATGTACTACTCCTGCCATGTGTCCTGTGGGACTCACCAGAATTCCCCCATGCTCCCAGTGCCACTGTGATGTCAGTTTGTCTGCACAGGGTGGTCCAGAGATCTGGTCTTCCCCTTATCCCTGCCATTTACAAATTACTTCATCCTCTTCATCCAATCCAGAGCAAACCAATGAATGAGGGAAGAAAGGCAAGTGCAAAAACTAATTTACTTAAGTCCCTTTATAATGGTGTAGACCTGGCTCTTCGTTATCCGACCAATTGCTGTACAGGAAGACCTCCTACATGCTGAGAAACTCTTGTAACAAATCCCAGCACACGTACCATGTACCAGAGCTACACTGAGCTGCAGAGAGAACCTCTCGCTGTTCTGCCTTCTGTCCTATTGGCTGCTAAATAATGAGGCAGCAGGATCAGAGAGGATTAACCTGGGGACCTGGAGAGACCTGGTCTCCAGCTGTGACAATCTTGATGATGGGAGTTCAAGTGTGCAGGTGACTGCAAAGAATGTGATAGTAGGAAGAGAGGCAGCTGGAAGGTAAGGATGTAGGAGCAGGATTGGCAGCTCCTTTAGGGGCTGTTCAGACACATCTATACCTGAGATTCCCACTGCAGCCATCTTGGGAACTGGCTGAGGGGTCAGGGCTTCCTCACGAGTGCAAATCAGGAGAATAGCTGTCTCCTTCTGTTTGTGGGTTCCCACGGGATAAGCATCGAGACCAAGATCTTGATACCCACAGGCCATACCTTCTCCTGCAGTTGGGAAAGACATGCAGGCCATCTTTTTCTGCCTGATACTGTCAACAGAAGGCTTGGAGAGGTAGATGAGGGCTGAGTTACTGCTGCTGAATGTTCACTTCAGAGTTTTAAATAAATGTTGCAGTGGATCCCCCTGACCCATACCCACACCAGAAAACCAAACAGAAGTCTCTAGAAGCATTCCTGATGATGTACCCACCTGTAAGCAGTGAGGGTAGAAGCTGTTTTAGTCTCTAAATCATATTCTGAAGGACATCAGATGCAGCCATGATGCTTCTTTTTTCAGTTCCCTGCTGTGAAATTACATTAAAAGAAACTAAAAATACACTTTCTATTACTACTTTTTACGCAAACAGATGTTGTATTTACTACAGGGATGTTATTTACCTGTCAGGCCAAAGACAAGGTTGAAAATAGGAAGTCCTAGAGACATTACTTCTACTTTTAGGGGCTCCAAACTTCAGTGTGACAATTAGCATGATTAGGATTTACAAGCTGAAAATTAAAATTGTGGGGTTTTTTTAAGACACTTTAAAAAAAAAAAAGACATCTAATTACTACATAATAAAATGAAAGTACTGGCAATCTCACTGGTTATTTGTATTTAGAACTAGAATAGAAAGCATACTAAAAAGGAATACTGGGAGAAACTGTCCTGTCTTTTCATAGTTTCTTCAGATATTGGCAGTCTAAAAAAAGCCTATTTTTCCCCAGTTAGATAATTAGAGCAATTCAGACATTTGCATTCAGGAAAGCAGTCACTTTCAAATGTGGTCTACAAAGCCATTTTCTGAAAAGACCCATTTCCAAATCATGCTGTTCTTCTAAGTGTGCTAAAGCATAAAGTGTAATTAGACTTATTGCCTTAGAATTTAGTGGGAAACGTTTAAAAAAATTTAGCCCTCCTTAAAGCATGACTCATTGGCTGGCTGGGGGCCTGAAGAGCCACAGCACAGTCCTTTGTTAGAAGGGATGCTGGTACAAGAGCTTGCCCTTACAAAAAAAAAATGAACATTTTGTTGGTGGTCTTCCCATCTGTCTGCAGACAGATGCTGAGAATCTGTTCCCGTCTCTGCTTCTAGGATCCCATTCCCATTACAAAAAGGATGACCAGGAGAAAAGTCTGGCTCTCCTCTGTTCTTTGCCACAGGAGGGAGTGCTGGGAGACTCAAAGAAGGCTATTCTGTTTTGTCTGTTGTGGGGAGGATCAGCAGGCAAAGTCCTTTCAGCCCAGCACTGGAGGGAGATACCTACGGATCTGCTTCCGTGGCTCTTGGAGCAGTTGCCATTTTGCTTGATATGTAAAAGAGCAAAGGGATGGACCATCCTCAGTGGAAGCCACATCTTTAGACAATTTGGTGGCCTTTGAATGTATGTGAACTTCCGATTTCTCATTTCCAGAGGATTATCATTTTAATGTAATTAGGCAACCTTGAGAGCCAAAAACCAGCCTTCTTGTTAAGTGTGTAGTGACTGTAGCAACTCCTTCACCTGAAAAAGTACTAAAATTGCTAAAAGAAAATTGTATAAAAGGGATTTTTCTTCTGGCCTTTTTTTTTCCTCTTAGTATTTTCAGACAGGGAAAAATGTGTTTTGGCACATTTGTCTTGGAAACATCCGTATTACATGAGCTAAAACCTAAAAAGGTAACAGCCAATTGCAACAAACACCTAAATGAGGAAATTCAAGTCCAAACAGCTTAAGATTCACAAAATTGTAATTAGCAGAAACCAAGTTTTATAACAAAAAACTGTTAGGCAATCATAACTGTATGCTAAATGTCCAATTTGTTGCTTACTTATGAACATGAAAATTTTAAAACACAGCCGGCCTCCACTTCCAATAAAGTGTTAGTGGATGCATTCAGTGTGCAATGTGGGAGTCACGACTTCAACAGGAACTCTAATTTTCACTTGTGCTGTTCAGTGTAATCTCCAGAGAATCCCTCATACTCAACTCTTATCAGATTCAAAGCAGTCTCTGCCAGCCAGGGTAAACTCACGTGGAACATTGTTGGGTTATGTATCAGAGGATGTTTAATACCAGCCTCCTCTCACCTGCATCCTAGATTCATGGTAAGGTGACAATTTAAAATATTGAAGAAGGCAAAAGCATGTTCCATATGTTTCAGTCAGGAATGCCCAGACAAAGACTCCACTTTTCTTTGAGGTGTTTTCTAACCTTGGTGCAATTTTCTGTTCAGGTTCAGTTCACTGGAGTGCTGCAATATATCGACCAAGAAGGAGAACCACAGAAGCATGGTACAGAGGTAAAACAAAACGGTGAGCTAGAGAGGAGTTACAAGCAAAGTTTACAACAACCCCTCAACATTTTGGAGGTTTAGGCAAGGTGTGCATGTGCCTTTCCAAGAACTGGGCCTGTTTTATTTATAGGAGAAATAATGTATGCTCAGAGAATGCATAAAGATGGCTTGCACTTAACTAATGAAGGAGAATATTTTGTAATGACATCTTCATTTTCTCAAAAGACGGAAGTCGTTTAACATTTTCATGAGGTGAAACAATCACTAACCAACGGACTGGTTAAATTTTGTATCAAAGATAGACAATCCTCATGTTGATCTTTAGCTCTGACAAAATGCTTCTTGCACCATTAAAGTTAAGTTCTGCTGAATGCTTATTTATTTAAAACAATCTGTGAGCATTTTCTGTAGCTGGCTGAGTGTGGTTTTAATAGTGTTTTACCAGACAGTATAAATGGAGGCTGCAGGATATATAGAAGGGAAGCATGCTGTGGAAAGATAATGGAGTCTAGATGTGCATTCACTATCTCCGTTTCCATTCAGCTGTTAGCTTTATTATCTCTACTATCAGACATTGTATTTTGGTGTTATTTCTCATCCAAAACATTATCCATTTTTTTTTAAATGATGTGTTCTGCTGTTCATGAGTAATTTGGATTGACTTTACAGCATGAGACAAGTTACCAGCTGCTGCTGGCAACCGATTTTATTCTTATTTATTATGTTCTTAATGCATGCAATATGCACTAATCACAGCATTACTTTAGCTTTTGAATCAGTCTAATGAGCTTAATGCCATTGAGGGTTTTGCCTCTTGTCAGATCAAATTTTACAGGTTATTGTACTAAAAGGATCAGGGTTTCTGAAGCAGAGAAAATTTTATTGGTGAAATCCTGATTTTATTGCAGTCAGCTGGAGTTTTCCCCAAAGCTTAGATGACAGTCACCTTTCTAGCAGCTTTCTCATTTTTGAGAAAGAAAAAGAAAGAAAGGTGTGCCATTTATTTGCAGCCCTTTCCATAACACTGGCATAACATTTAGCATAAGATAGAGTAGCTGGCTGTGTGATAACATTAGGTAAAGATGATCAGTGGCCCATAACACATGACTTAAGGAAGCATACGATGTTGAGGGGCTCAGACAAAGATAAGACTGATGAAGGATCTAATTACTCCTTACATCATAGTGGGCAAAGTGGATGGAACACTTCGTGTTAGTGGCAAGTAATAAAACAAGCAAATGCTCTAGAGACATTACGTGAGGGCTTTGCACTTTTCTCTGCTTAATAGCTGAACTTTTCAGGAGCATGCCAGGCTGATCCCTTGTACAGTTGGGATTGATGACTCAGCCTGTTTATACCATGGCAGCAAGGTTTTCCAAAGACAGGTCAGTGCCAGCACTGACCATTTCTATTTCAGCCAGCTCACTGTGAGAGTTTGAGACCCTTTCTCCAAAAAGCTACTCCAAATGGAAAGAATGCCGGCAGCCTCAATGCCAGGCCTTTTCTGAGCAGGGACTTTTCCATGGCTGGTGGCAGGGATGACAGGCAACAGCAGTAAGGCAGTGTATGTTCTGTGCAGTGACCCTTCCTGAGGAGGCCACCCGACCTCCTCAGGGGTGACAGCGTGTGCCACTCTGCATTTCTGGTGTGCCTTCTCTGACCAGCCTGTGAAGGACCCATCCTAGGGGTAGGATGGCCTTGTGCAGCACAGCTGGAATTGCTGCTTCAGCACCCTTGCGTTGATCCCAGAGAACCTTCTGCTCAGCATTGTGAAGGCGAAGCATGATCCCAACCTGCCTGTGACTGTGTAGCCTCCCTAGCACATGTCCTGAATGATCCAAGTCTTGCTCATCTCTGTGATTCAAGAGTTTCCCTCTTTGCAGGTACTGTCTGCAGGCTTGATGAGCCTCCTGTATGAGCAGTACCTGATATCTCTGCTAAAGAGTCTTTGGAAAAATGAGTTGCCTGTGGGGTGGAAATATCCTGGGGACATGAGATGATGTGAATGTCACATTACCTTTGGTGTGTGTACTGGAGAACAGATCTGCTTTAGCATTAAATATTCAAAGGTGAGAATCAAGGTCAGAGTCCAATGGCTCAAGACATCCCAGAAGACACCACCAAGAACAAGCAGCTGCAGCATTTCAGCAGAGCACGCTCACCAGGCTTGTGAGCATCCTTCGAGACTAAACATGCTGCTGCTGCTGCTGCTGCTGCCTGGGGAATTTAACCTTATCTGCATCTTGTGGCATGACAAAAGCATGAGGTAGAAAAAAGATATTGCAATTGTTTGTCTTCCTCTTTGAGCACTTGAGCCCGTTGTTTATATGTGCTATTAACATGCTCAAAATCGCTGATGTCTGATTCTTTGTAAACCTGTGCCTCACCAAGTCATCCACATTTCTGCTGGCGGGCCTGGGCACAAATGCCTTAGGGCTGAAACTGTTATGCAACTAATGTGCTGCTTGGTGGCCTTGACATGCCTGAGGGAGAATTCCCAAAGGCTGTTCCTCTTACATAATCTGCCAGTGCATCTTATCGCTGTGACATGTAAGAGATGATGCCACACAGAGTGAAGCTGGCACATTACAGTATCATATCACTGGATGTCAGGAACTCCTGTGTGAACCGAGGCAGATCCCTTCTAGATCAAGAAGTGAGGCAAGCTCAAAGCTAAAAAAAGGGTAAAATAAACCCACAGCAGCCAGTGACTTTGTAATTAACCTCTCAGTTCAAATAGCCAAGTAAAATTCCTACTCCGAACCCCTTGAACATTTCAGTCGTATTGGTCTATTTTCATGCTGCTTTATGTGCTTCAGTCCTTCTAGGACAAAATGGCTTGCAGTGCATGTTTTGTTACGGTACATGTTTTCTTTTCACACTTCATTATATATTTCTGTTTCCATGTTCCATTATGCATCTCAGCTGCTGTATCTCCTTCGGCAGTTCGCATGCCATGCTGCATTAGCATTTCGGTTCTTGTTTTTGCTTGTCATTATGAGTGATTGTTATCACAAATCATTTTATTTCTGATTTCACATCTCATTACTCATTTTCCAGACCCTCAATGTGGATTTCAGTGCTCATGTTGCAATATACATTGGAGGGTTTGCTTCCCATCAAACACTGATTTTTCACAACTTGTTACAGATTTTTCGTTCTGTATTTCTTCATGGATTCAATCTTTCTTAATTCGTTCTGATTTTTTCCTACTGCATCACAGGATTCACTACTTAATTTTGAACCGTATTTACTTTTTCCTCTTTGATCTTAAAGGTGCATTTCTGGTCTTGCCTATCATTACTCTCTCAGATTTTGTATTTCTTGACTTACTAAAATTTTTCAACTTATTATGTATTCCTGATGACAAATCCTGTTATGAGTTTTCCTTTTCACATCTCATTACCCACTTTTTTTGATTCTGGATCTCCATATGAATGCTTTTTTGCATCTCATTTCCAGTTTCCAGTTCTGATTTTTGATGTGCATGTTCATTTTTATTTCACTGCTTGGTTTTGTTTCAGTGTCTCATTATGTGCTTTTAGATCTAATTAGGAATTTCATGTATCATTTCTTATTAGCCAATTTCCTTTTTGCTGCCCATTACAGACTATGCATTGTATTCTGAGTGTGAGCTTTCAGATTTCCCTGTGCATTTTCCTTTCCTCACATTCTTTAGTTAACTTCTTATGTCTTATGAGAAATTTAATTTATTCCTACTAACATCCCACAATGGTTTTTCAAGACTGTAATTTTTTTTTGCTCCTGTGTAAACTTTCTTTTGCACCTCAATAAATATGTTCTTTTAGTATCTCCTTAGCATTTGAATGATATCATATTGCAAATTTCATTTTCGTATCTCATACTAGATTTTCATTGAAAAAATGCACAATGAACTTCCATCTTTGTATTTTTTGAAACTTGATGATGGAGATGGTGCCTCTTAGCATACATCTTCATTTCTGCAAATCCTTCTGTGTTTTCTTTTCACAATGTACACCTTTTCTGTGTTTTCTTTTTCAGAGCTATTTCTGCACTTCTCCTAATGCCTGCAATTTCACAGCTTGATTTATTTCTAGTGACATTTCTTATTTTGTAGGTCATGACACATTTCTGATTTTGAATATATCAAGCTTTCCATCTTTATTTATTTATGAATTTTTATTTTTGCATTTTTTTTTATTAATTTCCCCTTTCAGAATAAATTTTCCTTTTATGTTACTCACCAAATGTAATTTTTCTTATAAGTTTTCCTGAATGAGTCACCTGGTTTGATTTTTTAACTTACATTCTTTGGTGTGTAACACTACCCATTTTAGATTTTTGTCTCCTCTTTTAATGTTCATAACTATTCTGCATTTCATTCTGTAGCTTCATTATTCACATCTTGTTCCCCATTTGTCTTTAAAATGCCATTACACATTTCCATTTTACAAGTCCCTATGCGTTGCTCATATTGCGTTTTTCTACTTATGAGTACTTGTTTGTGTTTTCGAGAAGTTTCATGTGCACCAGATGTGATTTTTGCTCATCTAAGCCATTCCTCTAGTCTTTCGTTATGTTTTTTTCAGGTTTTCCTTTTTTATCTATGTTCTTACTGCACGTTGGGTTTTTTTACAATTTATTAGGTCTCAAATTGCACATCTCATTACATTTTTCCATTCACCTCTCATTGAAGCATTTCACTTTTTTAACTCAGTATGTATTTTCACCTCTAGCACAAGCTCTTTAAAGACATGTTGAGCTCTGTAGCTCAACATCTATTTTAATTTTCTTATCACATAGACTCACATTCCCCTGCATGTATTCTTGCATCTCTTATTTCCCACTTGCCATTATGTTGCATCTTTTAATTTTTACTTTCAAAGAACAAGTGCCTTCTTTGTATCACATTACAGCTTTTCATTTCTACTTCTTTTTTAATCTTTTATTTCTGTCACCTCACTTTGACTATTCTTTTTCCCAGGATGTTATATTTCCTTTTTTATATAACATTGTCTTTTTATTTTAATTTCCTTTTGTTTACACATTTTTTATTACACATCAGTGTGCAATATTTTCTGCATTTTTTTCATTTTTTCCTCTTCTTATATGCTTGCATTTTGTCATGATTTTTCCATTTCACCATGACTTTTCCTCCTAGCCTATGACTTTTAAAGGTTTTGCTTTTCACTTTTACATATGTATTTGTTTTTAGATATCACCTTTCATTCTACATCTTGTTGGTTTTGGCTCTTACTGAATGTGCTCCTTTCTGCAGCACAGTAGTTTTTGTTGGTATAACTCACATACTCCTCCTTTTTCATTTGAACTTGCCTGTATCTTGTAGTGTCTCTCTTTCTGCCCCTCATTAAGTGAGTATTTTCACGGGCCACCACCGATCTGGCTTTCACATCTCAAAATTAGTTTTCATTCCCCCTCTCTCGCAGTGATTTTGAGTAGCTGATCACTCAGAGGTAGTTATTTTGCCTTTGTGTGTATCTTCTTAATGCTGGAAACAAACTTTAGTTCCTCACATGGTTTACTTGGTCTTTCTCTTTTTGTAGTTGCTGCTTGTGTATGCAAAACCAAGTAAATTGATACTTCTTTATTTTCTTTCTACTGACTAAGTGCCTTTGGCTCACACAAAAAGCCAAGAGGCAATACAACAGCAAATAGAGATGTCAGCACAGAACATACATTGCAGACACTGGGAATACAGGAAGCTGAGGATGAACATCTGCTTAAAAGTGTACTTAAGAAACTTTGGTCAGGTTTTTTCATTAAAATCATACACGTTTTGAAATGCTGATTGCATTAGCAAGCACTTGCTGCCTTCAGAATCAGATTTACTTTATGAAAATCAGATCCGGCAGTCTCTCTGCCCTTCCCAGCTTATCTTGGGGGATGGGAAAAAAAAGGTTAGGGAAATCTGGTTCTCTGGCTTGCTGCATGCATTCAGCAACACAGATGAGGAGAACGGTGGCGGAGGTTATGCAGCTGCTGGCCCTGATTAACCGAGCTCCCTCTGAAGAACCACGGAAAAACTGTTTGGAGGACACCTCTGGAGGACTCCAGTTCCACATCCCATGAGAGATGTGTGTGCTGTCCAGCCTCCTGGCCCCAGCCAGCCCCACCTGGGGCCTTCCCTTCCCTTCCCTTCCCTTCCCTTCCCTTCCCTTCCCTTCCCTCGACCTCCTCCTGTTGAGCAGAACAACAGGAGGTTGTGCCAGTCGGGGATTTGCCAAGCCCAGCTTGAGAGCCTCCAGCCGTGCACCCTGCACCCCTCTGGAAGCCTGCTCTGCTGTGGTGCTCTCCTGGGGAAGCCCCAAGGTGCTGGATGCAGCTGTTGCTGTGGATGATATGGCCTGGAACCATGGTGAGATGTAATTTTTCCTTGCCTGTGTAGCTCCGTCTTCAAGCAGTGTAGGCAGTGACTGTGTGGTGCTCCCCGTGTCCTTGCCCTTCCTTAGCCGGAGAGGGGAGCAGGGCAGGGCCCTGGTGCTGGCTGTGTGTGCCTGTCAGCGCTGACACCCTGTGGTGCGGCAGGGCGTGTGTGTATGAACATGAGCGCTGTTCTCGTGCGTACCTGCGCGTCTGCATCCGGCCTGTGCCTGCTCAGCCTTGATACCAGTTGGTCCTACAGGCATGGAGTGGCAGCAGAATTCCTGTCCTGGACTACTGGATTTGGCAAACCCTAACAGCCATACCCTCAGGTCAGTGTGCTCTACAGATTTGCTGACGATGGGCTCTACCACCATCCAGGCCACAGATGGAAATGTAGAACCACAGGGGCACAGGTACAAATCTCTGCTTCACTCACTGTCGTCTTCCAGCTGGAGCTACTGAGCATTTTAGTCCAGACAATTTTAACAGTTGTACCCATTACACTAATTCTCAGCTTTCAAATGAGAATGCTGTGGAAGTACCTCAAGCCAAGGTACATCACATTCACCTCTCTTCTGAAGTTTTGTGTCCTTTTCCACTTCCTTTTTCTTCTGTCTTCAGGACGCATCCCAGGAAAGAAAACCTCACTCTCTGATTCTAGGCCTACCTCTCTGATTCCTAGACTTACCTATGGTGGGAATTCCAGACATGTTCATGTTAAATGTTTATCACACTAATTATTATTTCCATGCCTTACATGAGCTGCTACAAGCAGTAAGTGGTGAGAGACACATATGGTCTCCTGTGTCAGCTGCGTGGGGTTAGAAGTTTGGAAAGGAGCTGTTACTCTGTTCTGGCAGCTGGGAATTGACAGCATTGTAGGAGAAACCTGTTAGTGGGAAATAAGCACCCTTGAATCCACACTAGTTTGATCCCATCCCAGTGAAACTGTTTGATCAAGGACTGTGGCTTTTTACAATTTTCTATGTTATCAATGCTACTAGTTGTCTGAATGTTGTTTTAAAGTGCATTTAACTGCAAAATTATATTTACAGGAGAGAAAACAAAATATGTCATTCACAAATAAAGTTGCCTGTTGAAGTTAAATTATATTTGAAGCTGAAAAGTGAAAGAAGTAGGAACAACTGAACTGTTACTTTAATTTATCAGTAAAATGAAGATTTTATTTTGGTTTCAGTTGTGAGAGAGGTATCTCAGCACAGGACTGATAATTTTACTTCATTTCATGCTCATGAAATGAACTAAATAAGTTCATTTAAGTTTGCAAAAAGTATAAACCAACATAAATACAATACAACAAAGACTTTTGGTTCAGGATAAAAGTGGGTCCAAGACCTACTCAACATTCATCTTTTTTTTTTTTTGCATAATTCCTGAAATTCTTCTTAGAGAGGATGATAGATCTTTGAACATTCCTTTGTATCTGCCCTTAGTTTCTGCATTTCTGAGTGCTTAAGAGTAACATGTTACTTCTTTACATACCACTATTAAAATGAAAACCTAGAATCCCAAATTATAGCAATTTAAAGGGACGTAAATAAATGAGATTATGAGGGAAATTTTTGTTCTCGAATACTTCCTATATCGATTTTATCTTCCCTAATGACAGTTTATTTAGTTTCAGACTGTGCTAGGAAATGTGTGTTTGTCTGGACAGCAGTTTCCTGTGAATCTGGAAGGCACTTGGTTGCTGCTGTGGGTAATTTATTTCCTGGCTGGCACTTGTAGCACTAATGTGTAACCCGAATATGGCTGCATTCACATTTGTTCCGAGTGAAAGTAAGCAAGCAAAATTACAATAACTTTGTTTAACCTCTGACCTCTTTCAAAAGCGCACACAAGATCATCATCCTTTTCATCATGTGTTCCTTTTGCAGTTTCTTGTAGGCTATTAAAAAAATGAGTTGTACGAAGAACATGTGGAGCTTGCAGTTCCATTGTGTCTTTCACTATATCCAGTAAGAGTATTATTTTCCATTTTCATTCACAGTCTGTTAGAAAAAGGATGCCTTCACTTGCTATTTGACAGCTAGTCATGAGAAAGGCAACCAAGAGAGTCTTCGACAGCAGATTCAAATTCTAGATACTACACAGTCTGGGTTCTGGTGTTGAGTGCTGGCTTAATATTCACTGCTGGCCAAATGTTTAAGCCAGCTGATGACTTTTACACAAGACAAAAGGGAGTATTTCAGAAGCTCAAGGTCAGCCTAAGCTGGCATAGCCTGGTATCAGTGCCTGGGATCAGTACACTGCTCTGGGCTATTACCCAGGGTGATTATATTTGGGAAACAGTGGGTCAGTATTCAAGACTGGAGATCTGACAATCCAGCTGCATCCCCTGTGGATGTAAAAGACCAACATCAAACAAACAAAACCAGAAAAAAGTATTGCATTTTGTTATAAACATGATGGTCTAAAGATATCATTAGAATGAGGCCTATAGGAAGCAATAACTTATTAAACTATGTGGTATGGTATCATGAGGAGAAAAGTAGACAAGTTCTGAGAGGACAGTTCCTTCCCCAGGACATAGGAATTAAGATTAATTCCTCTGAGGTGAGTTATTTAACAGCAAGTTATCACTTACCAGTGAATTATTTAACTTTACAAGGAAAGGTGTCTGGAGTCTTTGGAGCAGACAGGATATAAGTGCAAGGGGGGAAAGAAAGAGGGAGAGAGAAGTTTTGTGTTCTGTGGAGTATAAAATGTTGGGAGGATGAGGAAGTAGGTGCTATAATGTGCCATAAAAAGAGACTTTATTGAGTCCATGAGTTGTCTGTCCTAGTGTTATGCATTTAATTCCCAGTTGCACCTGAGCACAGTGTTTTGTGAATCTCCCTTGGGGACCAGGACTGGGCAATGAAATACTTGTTCTGTGCTAAGCATTTCCTTGATGGCTGTCTGTGCCATCCTTTACACATTACCACAGGATCTAATTCTGTCTCATACTGGCTACTTACTTTCACCTCTACAGTTTCTGAGAGCTTTTGGTGTGAGCTGAATGAAGCGTGCAAAGGTGAGATCTGCCAGTAGAGTAAGGCCACTGGTAGACTTGTTTGGGAATCTGGTCTTGTGCTTGTACTTTTCAACACATTCATCAACAACCTAGAAAAGGCAGGAAACAGTGAAATGACAAAGTTTGCAGCTGATACTGAGGTACCAGAGTGGTACAAAAGTGGCAGCTTTTCAGCAGAAACTCATTATGGTACTCTCTGGGCACCACACTGAATTACAAAATTCTTGTTGGTAAACATGAAATGATGGGGAAGAATAACCCCAATTACACATATAAAAACAATGACTCCAAGCTCTCTGTCACCCTTGGAAGGAAGAATTTGCAGCAAACGTGTATGTCAGCTGGGTGCTCTGAGGTGGCTGAAAAGCAAATGGAGCCCTATAAATGGGGCAGGCTCAGTCCTCCAGCTGCTCTTGGGCAGGAGAAGTAGGATGCTGGAATTGGCACCAAGATGTATTTTAGGTTTGACCCATACTGGCCATCTTTGTGTCAATGATTCTGTCACATCACAGTGTTAGTGGTGTTCTGTTGGCAAACTTTTGTTTGGTTGCAACAGATTTCTTGCAGTCTAGATCCTTTTGCTGTATGTTGTAGAGTGGAAATGTGCTGAATTTAGCAAGCTTGGGAGGCTTCTTAGAGGCCAGTAGCTCTGTTTTCTAAATGCTCCAAGGAAGGGCTTTTGTATTCAAAAATTTCATCATGTTTCCAGCTGTGTCACTTGGACCAGTGGTCAGGAATCACGGGACTGAGGGGCCAGGACTGAGTAAAAAGCCTTTGGTCCGACTCTGGTCACATGCATCACATCACAAGCGTGCATCCATCACGCAGCAATAAAGTGCCCAGTACACGACAAACACACACCCATGGTGTGCCAGGGGCCTACCAATCAGGTGCCTGTCGAGTGCCTGGGCATCTATTTCATCTTAAACTAAAGTTGTCCTTTTGGAAGAGAGTCCCTTTCTACTGTGTCAGTCCACTGGCATTTGTGGAGTGACACAGGGGACGGAGTGGGTCAGGGATGCAAATGGGACACTGGGATTGAATTGATAATTCAGGGAAAACAGGGTGGAAGAGAGCTTTATGTAACAGGTTAATGGGTATTTTAGGAACCTCTTGTGGTTTCTAACTGTTGAACTCAAGTACCTATATCTTCTTTTACCTCCATTTATCTCCATTTTAAAAAGGTTTTTAGAGTTCTTTACTTCATCCAGTCAGTCAATTGCTCTTGTCTTTACAGGTAATATTCTTTTAAGTATGTTATAGAACTTTCCTGAGTGCTTCAAGGTACAGAATAAAACCAGAGAAATTTAATCTGATTGAGGCTTTTGGATACCACCTAAGCCGACCTCCTGCTCCAAGCAGGGCTAACTTCAAAGTGAGATGTAGGATACTCCTTAAAATACCTTCTGTAATTTGCTAAGACTTTAAGACCAGCTCACTTCAATTTCTTGCTTCTGGGAAATCTGTGCTGTTTGAATTCAAAGTGGTATTCTAGTATCAAATTCTGCCTTCATATGCAAAAAAAACCCCTCGAAACAACTGCCCCACCTGCTCCTTGTTAGTTTGTGACAGCAGTTTGACTCTTTTTTATTTTGCATCCAGAGGCCCACCTTTCAGCTGCTGCTGTGTAAGAGATTCCTAGTTAATGCAAGGGTGGATTGGGAGCTAGTCACTCAGGACAGAGTGACATGCAGCCACTGCATATTGCCATTGCCTACTGAGCTGAACTCTTGCTGGGGAAGACGGTTTGGAGGCTGGGGCATGCCATGTGTGTGGGGAGGCTGCAGGAGCGGGGTTCGTAAATCTGGAGAAAAGACGTTTCGAGGGTAAGGGGGAAGCCTCACCGCAGTCTTCCTTTATCTAAGGGAATGCCAGGGAAGATGGAACCAGATTCCTGGGAAGTATCCATCCTTAAAGATTTCTGAAATGGGAAACAACATAAAAGTTAGTCCTGTGTCAACATACTGTTTACATTAAAGAATTCTTTGGACTGTTCTGCCTGTGACTGTTGCCTTCATGGAATCCATAGATAGAACCAAACTTGTTTTCCTTAGCAAAATTTGTTATTGTTATTTTTCCCTAAAAATAAAAGGTTTAAATAACAAAAAGTTCTCATCTGTGGGCTATGGAAGCTGTCTCTTTTGCATTGTGTTCTTATCCCAGCCAAGTTTCTGCAAGGAGAAATAAATTTTCAATAGTCTACTATTCAAATTATCTGATAAGAACAAAGTTACCTGTAATAGAAACACACATTCTGTGCTGGCTGAAGCTTGGGCTGCCTGTTGACTAGATTTGCAGCTGTTGTGAATCATGACAAATGACATAGAATAAGTGCCCATAAAAATTTAAGAAAATCAGAACCCAACATATTAATTTTCACTAATTAGATTCTGTTGGATTGAGACACAAACACCATGATTGATTAATATTAAAGTTTTGATCGCAGCCTTTCCTGTGCCTGAAGAACAGTTTCACACAGCCCATTTTCAGATAGTGTTCAAAACCTTCTTCAATGCCACAAAAGTAAATTACTCCCCATCCCTGACCTCTTGTTATCTTCATACATCTAATCTGGAATTTCTTGGCTCCAGTAAGATTTGATGTGAGTGATGCATCTCTCAAGGAGAATTAATAAAGGGTACTGTGATCCAAAGAGGTCTTGATCACATATAATTTTTGAGACCCAATGTTGTTTTCATTCTCAGATCTTTCCCAAGCCCTGAGAAAAAACTATGCTTTCCTCAGAGTTAAAAATTGAAGCAAAACTCCATGACCACATTTGAAGCAAGACAAGGAGTTATCCGTGAATGCAGGCCAGTGCTACTTCTTGTCAGATCCAGCCCAGCAGTTTCAAGGCAGGTGGCAAGACAAGTCTGAGGTCAAACCAGGCAGTCAGTCCAGAGCTCAGGCACAGCAATCACGTTCATGGCCAGGCACACAGGTGTGCTACGATATGGCTACAGACAAGCAAACCTACAGCACAGATCAGACTACCAGGGACTAACAGCACAGGATGGGCCTTAAAAGGGCCTGGTCTCATGAGCAGAATGGGCGGATGGAGCCCATTGGTGAGGTTGACCAAGGGCTCTTTAGTTCCCTCAGTTGTCTGACACATCTTGGAACTTTCAAGGACTGTCACTAACATTTCACAAGCTGAAGAAAATGAGATTTCGGGCCATGAAGCTGGCTATTTCTGAGTTAACCATGAGGCTTAGAACTTCTTTAGATGTATCCCACTGTCATCCTCCATCTTTCAGTGTACAGCCTAGCTGGAGATAATTTAAGCAAGTGCCTTCATTATCTACTTTTTCTCCTTATTTTTCAATGGTACCTTGTTTACTATGTACCATTCTCTCTGATAAAAACCCCAATATTTTTTATTCATATATTATTGTCCTCAATTTATCACAATATTATGAACATGCATGATACATTGCTGTGGTATCTTCACAGTACCTCTGAGGGGAAGGAAATTCTCATGAGTTAGAGAAATTGCACAGTTCATTTCATTTAAAGCTCCAAGTACTTAGTACAGTCACAAATCAGAGAAATAAATTTAAATCAGGCAATAGAGCCTCAGTTAAGGAATCCAAGAATAGAGGAACATAAATGAGTTATTACCTTCAGGTAAGTTTATTTACTAATTTAACAAGCATCCTTACATGAACACTGAAGAGGCAAGACTAAGCCTACTAATCAGCACTTAATTTCCTTAATCAGGAGACCAGTGTGGTCTCACATGGCCCCATGCCTTGATGACACCATGCCTCCAAACTCTGGCAGTTCTACTGTCTCCGTTATACTGTTCTGTTTCGTCCACCAGGCAAATACATCTAGTGCGCTGAATTGGATATTGAAGAGAAAAAGAAGAGGATTTTTGCACTGAATATAAATGTTCATGCTTCTGAACTTTGTGTGTGAATCTATTACTTCTTTTGTGTGACATTTGGAAGCCTTTTGTCTGTTTTTGAAGAGCACAGATCCCATCAGAGAAGGGACAGTCACAGAGCCCATCCCAGGCAGATCTCTTGCACACCTGTATGGCATTAAAAATAATGGAAAGACAAACACCAACAGCTGCTGTTATCTTCTACTTAAATCAGCCCTCATTTCACAGATGTTTGTTGACAGCAGAGGAATGAAAGAACTTCAGAGTTGTAGGCACCATTAGACTTTCCAGAGTGGGAAGATTCACTATTTGCCACAGGCTGTCATCTCATCACAGTCTTTTTTTTCCAGTCAGTGCTCCCTTCTTGTATACTTTTTTCTGTCTTAGCTCCCCAAGGGAAATAAAGAAAAAATATCATTGCATTTTGAGGCTTAGGGAAGACATTATGTTCGAGAGATAATGATCTCCATCAAGCCCTGACAGCCGTACTGGGTCTTTGGCTTGGTATATCCATATGTTTTCAAGGGCGACTGCTGCATAAGCCCAAGTATGTAGCAGTAGAGGGCAGATGCTGGAAGGCTCTGGATGCATACTGCTACTGGATATAGCTCCCAGATATGTTTACTGAGGCATGCTCTGGCGGGCACAAAGAAAGAGTGTTATGGAGAAACAAATGTCAAAGCAGGATGAAGAGTTTTGTTTGCTACACTAGGTATAAGGAGACATGGTACTGGGTAGGAATGAACCTCTCCACAGATAGGATTGTGCTGCAGCCCTGTCTGATGCTGCAGAAGAGTAGGATTTCCAGCACCTGAAGAAGTGTAAGGTTTACTTGCTAACTGTATTTCTCTTCCTACTTCTGTTGTGGTTTTTTAAAAATTATTATTAAAGCAGTTTTGTTACACCATTTGTGCCTTTCCTACTGAGATCCAGAAAGAACGCTGTGCCCCTCCCAGAGCACAGTAACTGTGCAGCTGAGTGAGGAGGAGGGGAGTTAGCAGTTCCTTTATGCAACATAAAAATAGTTCGTACTGTTTACATTAAGAACTTTGATGGGCCATGTCATTTAAGGCTTTGAGGGTAGAGTGCCTCCTGCGATATGGAGTTGTTAAACTGTACAGTGAAGGAATAGTGAGAAACATATGTGTTGTCATGCCACTCCCCCGTGACACTTTGCATCTTTTTGCATACTGAAGGGGAATAGCTCCAAGACATTGTGGGAAGGTTGCCTCATACTTCATGGAGAAAACATTTCAGCATTTGTATCTAAGCTTAGCATTGTGTACAGCTCCTTAAATAATTAAAAAAACAAAATAAGTGCAAAACATTTTTGCTGCACCGCCTGCCTCTTTGTTTTATTCTTCCTGTCACTTAGAAAGACCTTTCAGGATGGATAACCTGATTTTGTACTAGCAGAACATTAGGTTTTACTATTAAGTTGAACTCCTGTGAATACAAAGCAAGTTAGACATTTGACTGCAATCCTTTGTTCTGTTACCAGGGATATCATCAGCGGAGTTCATTAAATACCTCTTTCAATTCCAGTGAAGACTATCTTCACCTTCTCATCTGGAGAGAATACTACATTTCTCAGCCTGCTAGATAAAACAAACAGAAAAAAAAAAGCCCAGGGAGACTGAATTATCACTTACAGGAATTTTCTCTCTCTTCACGTCTCTCTATTTTTTGCCTAGATTCCCTGGTTTTTTCCCCTGCTAAGAAGAGACTTAGTTTTGATTCAGCGATAGGTTGTTCTCATGTTGAGCTCTCATCATTGAGGAGATCAGATGATACAATATATTGACATCTTCAAGTCTTAGCTGATTGTTCTCATTCTCAATTTTCCATTCAGACTGTGCTTTCAGATTAACCAGGAAAAAAGGAAATTTTCTCAGGAATTTAACTGTTTTTTAGTTCCTTGTCAATAAAGCAGAAAAATAAATCAAGGAGGTAAAAACTCTTAGATAAACTCTTTGTAGGTGAAGGTGAACTTGAGTTCTCCTGTGAAGCCATGTGTCTTGTTCTGCAAATTGCTGCCTGGACTGAGTTCAGCAGGGTTGAGGACTCTTTCACCAGGGTCAGAAGACCATAGGGTGTCTCCAAGACTATAGGGGTCTCCAGGACCATATGGTGTCTCCATACATATATGGTGTTTCCATCATGGAAATGATGGAAATTTTGTACTTTTCTTCTGAGATAAGACTGTGGTCAAGTGTTCTGCAGAGTAGTTCTGCAATTAACTAGTCCTAAAAAGCAAACTTTTAGTATCCAAACAGTCGCGAAGCCTTTTAGGAAATAAATGTCAGGCCTGGGAATGTACAGCATAATTTCTTTAGAGAAGCTGGATGTCTTTTTGTTTGGACAAACTCACACATTTTCATGATACATTTTGTTCAGACATTTGGATAGTCAAATACTGTGCATATAAATATATGTTGCAAATTATTTTATCCCCTTAAGAAAGTACTATCAGAATGCAAAGCAGAAGGGGTAATTTTGCCAGCTTCCTATGTGGTAGACTTTGGTGCAACAATGACTCTGAATGAGAGATTCACTGAGAGATTTGAAAGACCTGTAGGAAGATAACAGGTACAGGGAGACAAGAGATTTTAATGAAAAAGAAGAGGTGGAGCCTATTTTAATACCTGTTTGCATTACAATTTTTTTTCCCTAAGAAAAATTATCTCTAGTAGAACAACTCTTACCTGTGAAATCAGAAGGAATGACACTAATAGGGACTTCTATTTTCAAGATATTTCAAGAATAGTGTGTTTTTCTATATTTGTTTTCACCCTGCATGGATGATTCAGTTTTGTATCACCCCAAGGGGAATTAGAGAAAAGAGGGGGCATGAATTTTCACAAGCACAACAGAGCAAAGGGAAGAAACAGCACTTAAAAGGAGAATTCTGAATAGTTGTAAGTAAGAAATTCTTCAGCATAAGAGCACTGAATCACTGAAATACATCGTTCTGGGAGGTTGTGGAACCAGCATCCTCGGAGATGTTCAAAACTCATGTGGGCAAGACCCAGAGTAACCTGAATTAGCTTTGAAGAGTCTTGTTCAGAACTGTGCTTGAGTCAGAAGACTTTCAACGTTCCTTTGAGTCTAAATGCTTTTATTATCCTATGATCTCAGTTATACCACAAAGTGATAAGTAATCAGAAAACAACAAGACTAATTACTGGATTTTCTGAGAAAAGGCATGGGACTGTAAGAGTACATGAGGATTATACAGCAGAATGTGTTGCATCCTGAAAATAAAGACTGGAAAGGAGTAGAAGAGGGACCACATCGTGGCAATGATGGCTGCTGAGTTCAGAAAAACATGGAAGTATTCCACACGCTGTGAATGAATATGTGGAATTTTCTTCACTGGGAAGTCATGATGTAAATTATTGAGGTAAAGCAACATCTAGATAGCTGCATAGGAAAATTATGACCTTTGCTTCTCCATAATGCTAGGCAAGGTGCATTCCAATATTTACTGTTAGAGATACAAACTGATTACTTGCAGCACCTTTTGCATTTAAGACACCAAATATTAGGCCAGATGCTTTTAGATATAAAGTTACTTAAATATTTCAGTTCTTCAAACCTCTGTATTAGAGGTGAGTAAGAAAAGCAGAACACTAAGATAAGAAAGTCAGTGGTAAGATCCTATCAAATTTATTGCTGTCTTTCTTTCTCTTTGCTTGTCTCTGCAGGTTAGATGCCTGTAAGCAAGAGTCCTTTGAGACTCATAGGAAAGCTCTCTCCAAGCCCTGTGATAAAGGTGTGTCTTGCTGGTATTCAAAATTTTTCTTCCATACTTTCTTCCTCTACGCTTTCTTCTTCACACTTTTTTCTTCTACATTTGCAGCAAAAAAAAATGTTTAAAGATGCAAGTAACAGTTTATAATTTGCAAAGATGTCCCTGCCTGCAGTACTCTGGACACTGCTATGACTTGCTTTTCTGAGCATGGTGTGTGGCTCTTATGTCTGGCTGCAACACTGTTGGTCTCTTGGGTTGGCAAATATGGCAGGTTTCATATTCTTCTTCTAAGGAGGTGTTTTGTTTGGTTCGAGGTTTGGAGGATTATAGTAAAGGTGAGCTAATATGACTGTAATTTTGTAATAGACATCGGTGGTTCCTGGCACCAGAAAGTAACGTGCAGGCTGGAACAGACCACAAGGTTGATCAAAGATAATAAAGCCGTAACACTGACAAGAAATATTCAACTTATTTTAAATCTGGACATGTATGCTAAGGAAGACTCCTCATCAGTTTCCTTTTACATTAATAGAATATATACTCTATCTTCTCATTTCTTAGTTATAATAATTTTAATTATCAGTGACTGGACCACATTCAAAATGGGATATTATAAATGGCTTTGATACTCTGAAAGTTTTTTGGCACAGAATTTCAAACAATATAAAGGCTCTCCACGGCAGTGTGCTCTGCAGCCATCTTTCATTGCAGGCATTACCTGATGCAGCAGAAGATCTGGAACCAGTTTTTGGAGCTGTAGGAAACTGTCTTTTTACAATGAGACCCCAGGCTCATCCACCCTGCTTCTCCCATTTCTCCCCTTTNCCCTCCCTCCCTCCCTTTTTTTTTCTTTTCTAACAGGTCTCACCTGTCCAAGCCACCTACTACTGCAAGCACTCACCTTCTGCCTTGAAGTCTGGAGCCCACCAAGCCTTCCTCACCCACCTGCAGTGTGCTCTGCCTCGGCCAGTGCCACATGCCAGGCCAGGAATGCAGGCACCAGACAGGATCAGAGCAAGCAGCACTACCTGGGACCTCACACAGCAGTGACTTATGGCCAGATAACCACTGTAGCAGCCTACTGGGAAAAAGTGTGTTCTCATAGCATTTTCAGAGATTCTTTTCTATAAATTACAGATCTTATCTTGCCTGATACCTTACCTGACACTGGCTATGTCTGGTCTTAGTTTTAGTCTTAAAGGGACTCACTCAAGTCTTCTCTATGCACAGCAGAAACAAAAACTACACAGGTTACTACTGAGGAGCCTTAGGCACTCTCTCCATGTCCAAGAGCAGAAATCAAAAAAGCATAATAAATCAGCAGAAGCTGAAACAATGTGACTGTGCCTTGGTGGTTTAGCAGGGGTGTTGAGGGATTCAGGATTGCTTCTGTACTGTAAGTGCTGGTGGTATGGAAATTCTCTTAAAACGGGTATTTCTGGGGTTATAGCATTTTGTCAGAAGTCAGTGGGCACAATATTCTCTCTTTTTTCCTCCAACTTGTTCAGAAGTGTCACATTTGAGAGTGATATCTGAAAAAGCTCTTGTGGTGCCAGGAGACATTTTTATTTCCAATTCTGTGATAACATTTCTGGAAATAAATTCTGCCAACAACAGTAATTAAACAGACCTTCCAACTGTGCCTTAGGCTGCCCTTTCATGTTTGTTTTCTGCTCAGGCAACAAAACTGGTCATGACAGTAAAATATTCTGCTGGCATATCTTAGAGGCATATGTTCAGCAAAAAGCCTTGCTCAGTTTCTAGATTCCCAACTCAAATAATTAGCAGCATTTGCTATTAAACCAGAAAGAGCTGAAATTTATAATTCCACTTCAGATGTTTAAAGAGTGTATATTACAAAGGTCATGTCATACGTCCAACCTTAGTACAACACTTTCCCAGGGAACAACTTTTTTCCCCATTTCTGGCAGATAACTGAGGCTGTCTTCACTGGCTAAGACGACATTTTAAAAAAGCTTCTAAGCTTCAAGAGTGGGAGCAAGTGCTGTGTCTTTTCTGCACTCTCTCAAGAAATAGACACCTTCTCTTCTCACTGAACTCCCTTGAAAGTATCCCAAATTATGATCATCCTTACCCTTCTCACCTCATGTCTTCTCACTGTGCACCCCTAACAGCTTCCCTTGATTCTCTTAATTTTGCCTGGTACTGACTCTAAACCCAACTGGAGCAAAGAAGAGCAGCAGACATTCATTAAGACTTCCTTGTTTTAACCTCAAATGCTATGGCCTCTATTGGAAACAAATAAGCAAAATTTAAAAAAAACCCCACAAACAAATCCCAACACCACCACAACCAAAACTAAAACCAAGGGCAACAAAGCAAAAAACCCCCAAACCAAACCGAATCAAAACAAGCAAGCCAACAACAAAAAAAACCCCAAATCCCAACACATACGTTTTTAATACTGTGGGTGAAGTTTGGATTAAAATATAATTAACCCCATTTCAAGAAAGAAATTTGCAAAATAAAGTGTTAAAAATAAAGTTTTCCACACTTCCTGATATTACTTCTGTACCTTGCTAATGTGACAGAAAATAGGACAGATTCCAGCTTTTCAAGTACATCCTTTCAATTCTCTTAAGACCTTTTTAAAGAAATCTGAAATATTAGCAGTATAATAAATGCTATTTGGTCTGCATTTTAAATAATGATCAATACCAGGAGTAGTCCAGAACACTTTCTTTATACCTTTGAGGAGCAAGTGCAACAGTCAATGTCTTAACAGCTCAAAAACAGATTGTGTAGGTTCAGTCTAAAGTCTGAAATTTATCATGTACAGCTGAGAACAAAATTCTAAGAGATGAAGTAATCTCTTCAACATGCTCTAATTGAGGAAGAGCAGGAAAACAAGTTCAAAGCTGAGAGTTTTTAAATAATCAGAAACACAAGGTTATTTGCATAATGTTTGACTGGTTCCTTAAAAATGTAACAGAACAGAATATCTAAAAGATTATGCGTGCTGCAAGGTCAACACTGATAGCAACTGTTTTCTTTAATACATTTAAAGCTATTTAAATCAATTAACATGACTTAGAACTGACTTACAGAAATAAATAGTGATATATTTTCAACTTTATGCCATGGTGAAAAATGACTAATGAGGCGTCTGTGAAATAAAGAGGCCTTGTATGGGTGATTTATGTAATGGATACTAATTTAAAATAGCAGTTAAAAAAAAATCTGTAGTTTTACTCTTTCTTCTGGAAGGAAAGATTTTGTTAAAAAAAAAGAATAGAAAAATGAGATGGTAGGACTGTAGGAAAATTCAATCTTGAAGGTAACTCAGGAAGTCATCTAGTTGAACCTCCAGCTCAAAGAAGGGTCAGCTGGGGTTTTTCCAGCTTGACCTTAAAGATCTCCAAAGATGCAAACTGCAAAAGCTTGGGCAACCTCTTCTACTATGTGACTGTCTTCATGGTAAGTAAAGTTCTCCTTTTAGCTATTTTGAATATCTTTCATTTTAACTTCTGCCCTTCTTTTCTGGGCCTCCAAGCATACAACACCATGAAAAGCCTGGCTCTATCTTTTTGTTGTCCTCTTCTTCAGAACTTGTGTCGGCTGTCAGTAAAACATTTGTCTCAGTCAGCAACACTTCTTTGTTAGTGAATATCAGATCCACCCTTGTTTGCCACAACAAGTGTTTTAATGAATATATTATCCTTGACACACACCAAGAATTTCCTTAACTGCTTGCATCCCACCACGCTGCTACTCCAACAAGGATCTGCAATTTATAGAGTTACTGGAGTCATTTAAGAAAGGCTTCTCTGCAAAGCTGTTCTCTAGTCAGCTGGCTCCCAGTGCGTGCTGGTGCATAAGGTTATGTCTCCCTATGCACCGAGTTTTCATGTCCTGCTCTTAAAGTGCATGAGGTTTCTCTTTGCAGATTTCTCCAGCCCCTCAAAGTCCTTTTGAATGGCAGCACAAACAATCACCTGGTGTATCGGCCACTCTTCACAGGCTTGTTTCATCTAGGATCAAGTGGAAGGTGTGCTCTGTCCCATTACCCAGCTCATTGCTAAACAGGATTGGACCCATTACCAGTGCCTGGGGCACACTGCTGGTGAATGGTCTCCAGCAGAACTCTGTGGTCCTGATCACAACCCTTCTGAACCTTGCCAGTTCAGCCAGTGTTCAGAACGCTTCCCTGTGTACTTAACTAGCCTGTCTGTGTTAGGATGTGTGGTTGGTTGACTGTGCCTTGATGCCAGGTGCAAACCAAAGCCACTCTATTGCTCTCGTCCTCAACTGGGCAGGGGAGAGAAAATAAAACAAAATGCTTGTGGGTTGAGAAAAGGCAGGGAGAGTTCTCTTACCGGTTGCTGTCACAGGCAAAACTGACTCAGCTTGGGGAAATGAATTGAATTTATTGCCAGTCAAATCAGACTAAGGTAATGAGAAAAAACCCCAAATCTTAAAAACACCTTCCCCCCACCCTGCCCTTCTTCCCAGACTCCACTTCTGATTTTCTCTCCCTCTGACCCCTCAGAGGTGCAGGGCGATGGGGGCTGTGGTCAGTTCATCACATGTTGTCTCTGCCATTCCTTCCCCCTCAGAAGGAGAACTTTTCCCACTCTTCCCCTGTTCCAGCATGGGATCCCTCCCACAGGAGACAGACCTCCATGAACTTTTCCAGCATGAGTCCTTCCCATGGACAGCAGTTCTTCATGAATTGCTCCAGCATAGATCTCTTTCCATGGGGTGCAGTTCCTCAGGAAAAGGGGTCTCCAGTGTGGGTCTCCTGCAGGGTCACAAGTCCTGCCAGCAAACCTGCTCCAGCAAGGACTCCTCTCTCCATGAGTCCACAGGTTCTGCCAGGAGCCTGCTCCAGCTTGGCCTTCCTGTAGGGTAACAGCCTCCCTCAGGTATCCCCCTGATCTGGCATATCCTCCATGGGCTGCAGGTGGATTTCTGCTCCACCATGGGCCTCCACGGGCTGCAGTGGGACAATCACCTGTCTGTGGTCTGCACCATGGGCTGCAGGGGAATCTGGAACACCTCCTCATCCCTCCTTCCCCATTGGCTCTGGTGTTTGCAGGGAAGTTTCTCTCACATGTTCCCACCCTTCTCTCTGACTGTAGTTGCACAGCTGTTCCTCCTTCTTAAATACATTATTCCAGAGGTGTTGCCACCACCACTGACAGGCTTGGGCAGGTCTGTCCTGGAGCTGGCTGGCCTTGTCTGTCGGACATGGGGAAAGCTTCTGGCAGCTTCTTGCAGAAGCCACCGCTGTAGCCCCCTTGCTACTAAAACCTGACCACACAAACACAATACAGGATATTATGGGAGGCAGCGCTGAAAGCTTTGCTAAAGACAAAGTAAACAACATCCACTGATCTCCCCACACCCGCCAAACTTGTCATCTCATTGGAAAGGGTTGATTAAGCACGACTCTCCCTCATAAATCCATGCTGAGTGCTCCCAATCACCTTGTTCTTTTTCATCTGTCTGGAAATGGTTTCTGGAATTAGTTGCTCCATCACTTTCTTGGTGAGACTGACAGATCTGTATCTCCCTGGGCCCTTCTTGTTGCCCTTCTGGATGACTGGAGTGACATTTGCTGTTTTCCAGTCTCAAGAAGCTCCTCTGATCATCACAGCCTTTCCAAGGGAATTGAGAGTGGCCTCACAACTATGGTATTATCAGCTCTCATGGAGTGTGTCATAATAGGGGAGAGCTGTCCTGGCTCTAGCTTTTCTCTCTCTGTTATTTGCTCTTTGATTATGGGCTTTTTAGACAATATTTTCAATACTTTTTGATATGGTCCTAAGACCTGGAAATGTATTGGTTTTAAAAAAATGAAATCTAAAGTAACCTCAGAACTGTACGCAATTAAGCAAAAGGAGTTTCAAACTCTGTGTCATGTATCGTGACAGTTTGATGAAAACTTGAGTTCTGACATTGCTACTGCTTCACAAGTCAAATATAAGACTTCTCATTCATCCAAAGTGGAAATTAATCTTTAGCACGTTTATAATCTTTTCTCATCATTAAAACATCTGTTATTCCGACATAATATTTAATGAGTTCACAGTAAAAGTTGCATTCTAAATACTTTGAGATGTGATACTTAGACACTGCCTTTTATTCAGATCTTTTTGAATAGTTTAAAAAGTAATCATATTTTATTGTGCTAACTGCTCGCTTTGAGCTCATCTAAATGGTAATAAGGGAGAAAATGAATGAATTTTTTTCATTAATTTTTCATGGTTTCCTTAAGTATTGAACCATTTCCCTTAAAACTTTTCTATTGATTTGTGCACTAATTTCTATGGATCATCACCACCCATGTATTGAATTAATTCTCTTTGCAAAGTAGCTTTTTCTTAGAGGAAAGTCTTAAAACTTCCTGGACTTTTCATATCAGTGAAGAGCAAAGCTGACTTTTAGCCTCCTTTCTGAGATCATCTTCCTGTAAAATCTGCTTTCTCAGATTTCTAAGATAAAACATTTACCATGCCTAATTTTGTACCATGTACCTTACTAGTTCTAATGCTAGACAAATTCTTCTGATTTTTAGCATCTGCAGTCCACTTAACTGTTAAATTACCACTTCATTAAATCCTTTGCTCTTTGAGTCAGAACTACGGCAATCTGTAGCAATACCCATTCAATTTTGAAAGCTCGTTTTAAGAAGCAGTCTGAGATGGTATCTCAGAGATGCAACTGGGTTTTTTTTCACATGAAGTAATGACTAATATACCAGTCTAGAATACCAACAATATTAATTATGAAGTAATTACAATTGCCAAGCTCATCCAGCACCATCTCTAGCAGAACACCTATAGCTGCCTCCCAAATTAGCAAAATTCCTGACTCTCTCACATGCATAGCTGTGCATTTTCCCAATGAAATCATTGCAAACAGTAGAGTATTATGGCCCTTGGTAGACCTCTGGAAAGGGTTTAGCTCTGGTGGAAGGAAAAGAGTGGAGGCAGAGGACAAAACCTCTTTTTGAAAAATCTATTTTTATCAGCTTGCTGAAGAGCCAATTTCAGAACAAGGTGAAAGGCTTGCTTCAAAGCTGACCTTTCTGAGATGAGATGTCATAGCTCATAGGGGATGCTTTGCAGGTGCAGCATGGGTTTACAGGAACTACTGGGACTTCTCCAGGAAAGTAAGAGCCAAAAAAGGAGTAAACTGTAGCATATGTATATATGTATGTGTATATATATATGTATAACCTGGACTTAGAGAGAATATTACCAAGCTGTAAAGAGAGATCTCCACAGGCAGCAGAAGGAAGAAAACATGCCTGTGGAAGCATCATATGGACACTGAAGTGACAAACACTCTTGTATATGAGGCAATGCAAGCCAGAGCAGAGTCATGTAAAAACAGCTCCCTGCAGTTCTGCAAAGTCACTACACGTCACCTAGGAAGCAGGAACTGGCTGTTCCTGTACCCTCATTCAGTTCATAACCTTAGACACCCAGAGAGATTTAAGCCAATATGTTGAGCACCACAACTGTAATAAGCTAAAAATGGGTTTATGGTCTGTTTTGAAGCGTTGAATGAAAAGTGATGCATTACTGATCAAGTGAACTTGATCACTTCCTGGTAGGTGACACACCTGTGGTGAAGTGTTAGGCAAAAAACCCCAAACTTCTTTAAATCTTTAAACCAAAACATTCTCATGGTCTTTCCAGAACATTTTTATCCTTTGTGGAAGAACAGCTTCACAGACTGTTTGTAACTGCACTGAAACCTGAGAGATTTATTAATATAGAGATTGAGTTAGGTACAAATAGCTTAGCATATATTTTGGATTCTTTCCTATTCTAGACAATTTGGAACCTGATAGATTAAATTAACAATGAGGAATGACAGAAGAAACTATCTTAAATCATTATGGGAATTCAGTTACTAAAATAATGTATCAGTCTTATGAAAATGTGAATAATAATGGGAGCCTCCTCTGAGACAGTTGCAAGTAACTCTGGGGCTATGATTCATTCACCTTTACCTTCTTCAAAACATTTGATTTGACCTTGGGGTTCTTTCACAGTTGAAATATTTGTGCCTACAGTTCAGGTGATAAATACCATTCCTTCAAAATTTATTTAAATTAAAGCATTTGGATAAATGTGAAATACCATGTTAATACAATATTTCAAATATGTTTTATGTCATGGCTGTTAACTGATAAAGAAATTGAGGAAACTTGGAACTATAAAAAGGAAATGTTTAAAACTATTTTAAAAATTAAATTGAAACATTTTAAATATGGTTTTCAGTTGGTAGAGAAAGCAGTCCTTCCAGGGAACTTACAGGCTTTCTGAATACTAAAAAACACCCCCAAAAAAATAAGCACTATGGGGAACTGTGTCTCGCAGATTGTGTTGTATAAATTGGATTAAATTGTGTGATTGGGCAAACAGAATCCATACTCTGGTTTACAAGGATAAATAATGATAAATACCCTAGTTTTCTCTGAACAGTTTAAACAATGTCTAACATTCTGATACTGAAAAGTAATAGGAGCTAGGTACATTTGTAGTGTACTTGCACTGTACACTGCTCCTTCATTTTCTGCAACTAAACTGAAATGTTCAGTCTATATTTATACCATTTTCACTATGTACACAATCTGGTTCTTGGATCAGATGGGATAGAATTTCTCATAACCATCCTTTTTATCATGTAGAGAGCCCTGGCCAGGACTAAAAAATCCTTTGTGCTTTTACAGTAGAGAATCTCACAAATATATGCTTGTATTTTTAACTATTTTAGAAAAGGCCTGATGCAACTTGCTGAAAGGCATGGCAAAGTTGCAGCTTTTGCCTGTTCAGTGGTTCTGCACCTTCAAACAGGCCATTTTAATTTCTTAAGCTTTAAGTAGCATTGCTTGGTGCCATGCTGGGAACTAGCAGTGCTGAACTGCCCAGCAGGTTTTTTGCAGGGCTGCCAGCATAGCCTCATGATACAGCAGAGTTCTGGCTGAGAGTAAGTCCTTTGCAAATGCATACCCTGACTCCTGTCCCCTCTGGAGTACAAGATTTTTTTTCCCCTGGTCCTAAGCCATCACAATTAATAAGCACAGCAGTACATAAAACAGAAGTGCAATTTGCAGCCCTCCAGACTTGATGTTTTACAGCCCATTGACAAGTACATGGCATGTTTATAAGGGCATGGCACAGGCTCTGAGCACAGAAGACATCACTGGGTATCTTAGAAGACTGCATAACAAAGAAGAGAACAATTTGGGACCAAACTGTAAAGCAAGGACCGTGGCAGAAAGCATCTTGGCAGAAAACACCCATGTTTCCCCATGGAAAGAATTTGCTGGCTTGGTCCCAGTCCGAGCTGTGTGGATGACCAGAAGATTAGGTGTCCAAACTGAAACAGGGAGTGAATTAACTTGGCAAACAGATTTGAACAATTATGCAAATAATCTTAATTTTGAATGCTAGTGTTCCCAGTCTATGTAAGCTGGGACTCCTGAGTGTACCTTGATCTGGAGAGAGAGGGGAGGGCTTGTGCACCTGTTATGATTCTAAACCAAGGCCAGTTCTACTCAAGTCTTCGTGGATGCAGAAAATTAAGCATGCTCAAGACCTAGGCTCCACATACTCAGAAGGTTTTCAACTCACAACAAACTTTTGATGCTGCAAGTGGCATTTTGGCGTAATTATCAGTTGTTATTTAGGAAGGAAGAACATTAGATTTCTGTGCTTTCCTTGTTGGAAGAGGGTTGAACCACACCCTTTACATTCCAGGGAAGTCATATCTTCTTCATTTCAAGGATCTTGAAGTGCTCACTGTCCACAGATATGTGTAAAATCTGTGTACACAGAGTCATAATATTAGAGAGAGAGAGAGAATTTTTTTAAAAAATGAAACATGACTCAGGCAAAAAGAAAATTCTTTCTTGGAGAGAACTGTGAGTTGCACTTGTTAAACTATTGTTATAAGACATCATACCTTTAAGTATAAAATCACCCATGAAAGTAAATGAAAGACACAGATTAACAAGAGTAAAATGTTTGAGATATCCAACGCCTTATGGATTATCCTTACCTCAAGAACTGGAGAAAGTTATGGAGACTTAAGAGGAATTTCTTTTAATCCGAACCAAAGACAGGTGTGTTTTCATCATTGCTTTCTAATATTTCATCCCTCTCACCTAGCTTCTTCATCCCTTACATTAGTATTTCTATCCATTTTCCATAAACAAATATGCTTAATTAGATTATTGTCACAGCAAACTAGCCATGACAAACCTCATTGTCAGAATTATTAAGATAGTGTGACTTTTAAAAATAAAAATAAATTTTTTTTTTTTAACTTTTAATGAGCACAGAAGTAAGATGAAATTCATTCACATGCTGCAAAAGCCAATTCTGATAATAATTAGGATTTTAAGTTGCTTTATTTGCATGCATCCTCTCATCTGGAAACAGTCCAATGGACTCATTAATTTACTATAAAAATCTAATCTGGAATAGTCATGGAAGGAATTATAAAAATAAAGCTAACCTTCATGCCCTCATGCAACGTTAATTACAGTTGAAACACACCAGTTATGCCTATTAACATGTAAAAATTTAATCATTCAAAAACCCTTGTGCATTGCAGCATTTTGAACTCAATCATTATTTTCAACATAGAAAATTTTAGACAAATCTTTCTGTGTTGAAAGTAATGAAAAGCAGTTCCGTGTCCAAGGCAGGAATCACAAAGTTGGTACATTTTTCTCATATGAACTATTTAATCTCTCAAACTTAGAATTCACTTGAGAAAACAGTTATGAGTATAGCAACTATCTTTGTCAATTCATGCATTTTGGATGAAATTAAACATATCTGTATCTGAAAACCCAAACCCCTTCAAAATGGAAATGTTCTGCAAGTTTTCTAGTTAGAAACAAGTACATCACTAGGGATATTAAAAAAAAAAAGTGAATGAATTCCTCTTTCTATTGTGCTCATGTATGCAGCTTTTACTGCAGTCATTAAATGGTAGTGTCTTGATCCATGAATCTTCTTTCCTTCCTTCCTTCTGCTTTCTGCCACGTAGGGGAGGGGAGTGGGTGAAGGCCTGGATGGGTGTTTGGCTGCTGGCCAGGGTTAATCCAACACAGTAGCCAGAGAGCCAGTGCAGCTCAGCGCACTGGAAGCGTGCACACTGAACTGTGGTCTGTATCCCAAACTTTTGCATAAACAGCTTCCAGCTTTCCCTATTAAACTGTATTGCCGAGAGGGGTTTTTCTTGGCAGAACCAGAATTCTGTGCCTTCTTTTCCAGTTGTGCTTGGAGATGCTGCTTGCAGGGGAGCCACAAGTAAAGAATATGTACATACATAAGGCCCCTCACTGATCTATTCACGTCCCAGGTGGCCCCTGGGGCCCTTTACTTTTCTTTCCCATAAAAAGGCAGAAAAGTTGGGTATTAAGAAAACTGATTTACAGCCTTCTACACCTGTGGTTATATACCAAATCAGCCAGTTATTTCTCAACAGAAAATACCGCAGGAGTGACCTACTATCATATGGACTTATGCCACAACACTAAATACGCCAACTGTATTTTGGTTTGCAGACAGCCATATTCTGGGCTGCATCAAAAAAAAGCATAACCAGCAGAGGTGATTCCACCCTCCACTCTTGTGAGAACCCACCTGGAGTCCTGTGTGCAGCTCTAGGGACCCCAACATCAGTACATGGACCTGTTGGATTGAGTCAAGAGGAGGGCCACAAAGATGCTTGGAGGCCTGGAGCACCTCTCTTATGAACACAGGCTGAGAGAGTTGGGGTTGTTCAGCCTGGAAAGGAGAAGGCTCCAGGGAGACCTTAAAGCAGTCTTCCAGCAGCTGAAGGGAGTCTAAAAGAAAGAGGGAGTTTTTACAAGGTCATGGAGTCACAGGACAAGGGGGAACGGCTTCAAACAAAAAGAGAGTAGGTTTGGATTGGATATTAAAAGAAATTCTTCACTGTGAGGGTGGTGAGGCACTGGAACAGTTGCCCGGAGAAGCTGTGGATGTCCCATCCCTGGAAGTGTTTAAGGCCAGGCTGGATGGGGCTTTGATCAATCTGGTCTAGTGGAAGGTTTCCCTGCCCATGGCAGGGAGGTTGGAACTGGATGATCTTTAAGGTCTCTTCCAACACAAACCATTCAATGATTCTATGATTTTATGACTATGACTCCGAAGGGAAACTGCAAGCAAATCACAATGACTTAATGATACACACACTCTAATAGTATCTTCTGTTTGGAATATCTGCTTCTGTAAATTACTTAAAGATTTTACTTTATGGTATCTCTATTTCATTTAGTATATTGCTGATTAAATTTTAGTGCCAACAGAAAAAAAAGAGCTTTATGTTTGTTGTTCTCTGGGTAGCACTTCAGGTTGAAATATGCTATAAAAATTGTGCTGAGGTTTTCAGGCCAAAAAAGGAGACAGAAATAACCAAAAAAGGGAAATCCTGCCAGTCTGAATTTAGCAATACTCCTTGATAAGCTGCTGTCATCAACATATAAATTTTAATTCAGAACTTTGGAAGCTATTCTGAAATTCTACTATATGAAGTAAAAATCAACTAGGACTTTTAATTCAGTTATTGGTTTTCAAATATATAAGAAAATGTGAAACTGCCAAAAAAGATGAGTTAAGTCCCATTACTAGTGTCTGCTGGTGACAAAACAGTAGTTTCAATAACGATATAAGAAAGTTGGGCAGTGAGAACTTAATGTTGAAACCATCAGTACGAGGTTCGTATAACAATGGCTGCTGCAAGGGTGCACTAGAGCCAGTCTTCCAGGTACCTCCAGCCAGGACAGTTTCCCTTTAGCTTCCTCGTAAGTGCTCTGAAGTATTTGTTCTCTGAAATCTTGTGTTGTTGTTAGGATTTGGGCGGCTCCAACAGTCACGTGGGCAGGAAGGAGTCCATACACTTGCATCCTCTAACAGGGATCTGCTCCTTTTCAACACACAGGGTCAGCTGCATAATTATGTTACCGAATTAACAATACATTTTCATGTATCAAATTGATACACAACAGGTCCTCAGAAACCAGTTAGAGATTGTTATTTAAACACAGTATTTGTTTTATTGTGATGTCATAACTAATGCTTTAGCAGAACACATCTGTTCTCTAGGGTGAAGACCTTGATAGAAAAAAAAGTGTCTGGTGTATGGTTCACACATCCCCTGACCCTAGTTATTCTGGAAAATGCTTATGCCATTTTGAGAGACAATATGTTTCAAAATAAAAATCTAAGTAAGAAAAAAAGTATAAGTATCATATTAGGGCATAAATAAATACATAAATACTATATGTGAATACACGAAAGTGGTGTAACAGTTTGTTGAGCAAGTTCTAGTCAAATCAAACCATACAAATATGAGTTATACACTTTTTTTTGTTGTTTTTCAGAAGAAAATCCTTATTTTTCCTCTTGAAATGCCAAGGGAGATAATTATTTCGCTAGTCCACCTGAAGCGAGCTTGAAGAACTGAACAGAAATGCACCTGTGGTTGCTGCCCCAGTGCTGCAGCACCCGGCTGTGAAAGGAGGTGGCGGCTCTCTTGCGATCGCAGCACTCCTCCTGCTGGTGAGAAACCACCCGAGCGGGACGCAGCCCTAGGCACTGACTGAGCCAGACTGATGGGGCAGGAGCCAACTTTCAAGGAGAAGACTGGGAATAATGGCCTCATCAGGGAGACTGAAGGAGAGAAAAATCCAAAGGGTGTGGAGAAATGGGAATAAAATGAAAAAGAGTTAGGTAGAGGTGAGAGGAGAGACTTAAGCAGGAAGAGGTCACCGTCCAGAGGATAATAACATCAAAAGACAAAGCTACAGGAAGGCTGCACAAGACTTAAGATCTCTAATCAGTACAACTCCAGTCTGTCAAAATAGGTGTAAAGTCCACTGAGCCTGCCTTTGCAGTGTTAAGTCAAAAAAAAGGAAAAATTGTTTTTTTTCTTGCCAGTCACTCTTTTGGGACAATTAAAAGGGACCTCTGAAAAAAATCTAGAATTCCAAATCTGTTACCACACAAGTTACTAAAGAGATATCACAGTTCAGATACTAGAAAAGAAATTTCACAGTGAAGCTGTTTTAGCAGTGGAACAGCTTGCCAAGGGAGATGGTGAAATTTCCATCATTAAAGATGTCAAAATGTCCTTGTTTGGACATGGCCGTGAGCTACCTGTTTTAGCTTCAACAGTGCACTTGCTGGAAGCAGAAGGCTTGATGGAAGACCAACAGATGTCTCTTCCAATCTGTATCATCCTGTGAATGCAATATGCATTTTCTGGGAGAGCTTCCATTGGAAGAAAAGGAAATCTAAAGCTTGCGTGCACCACAGTCAAGGAGACAAAAGTTTGTCTTAGTCCTGGCATTTCTTATCTTCATGGCCTTGGTTTGATAGCTTCTAGTAAGAATTCTTTTAGACCGTTTTCAGTCACAGCCTTACACTCCTTAAAGCCACGTGATCTGTGCTTTATTTCGGTGTTGAGCTGACTTGGGGCTGTGCAGCAGAAAAGGCAGCATTGTCAACACCGTGTTCTGATTCATTGCAGCTACTCAAGTCAGCAAAGAAAGCCTTGTAGGAAGAAAAGGAGTTTCATTGAGGCCTGGAGAAATAGATTTTATCCAAGCTAGTCTCTCTAAGCTCAACACACTGCCTACGCAGGGTACATTTTTGACAAATGCTTTCCTAGTTTTCAATATATACAGTTTCCCATCCAGGATCTATTTTATGGAGGTTCTGGGCACGGGACAACAAAGCAAATGCCTCTAAGAGTTTTTACACAAGCAGAGATTAAGTGAATTTAGGATCACTCAATATAGAAAAGAAATAATTGCATGAGACAGCATGACAAAATCTATAAGGCCATGATGCCCTAAAAAAAAGTGAATAGGGAATAATTAACTATTTTCTACAAGAACTATAGTAAAGATCAAAAGAAATTACCAAGCTGAAGATCAGAAGCAAGCAAAGGACTTCTTCCACAAAAAGTGTAATTAAACTATAGAATTCTTTGCCCCAGAAAGCAGCCCAGAAAGCCATACATACCCAAAATATATATGATTCATAAAAGTGATTAGACAAATCCAGAGAAGGTCATCCATCAAAGGTTATTACAATGAAAAAGGCCTCAAATAACCTTTGACTTGGGAAGTCCCTCAAAGAAGAGATTTAGTGTGAGAACATCCATTTTCCCTGTTGATTTAAGTGCACCCATGCTAGGTTTTGTCATCTATTCACAAATGACTACACAAACAATCTGGGCAGATAACAACTGACATGTGCCTAACAAATAGCAGTGTTATCTGCTTTGACCAGATGCAAAGATAGATCCTATGATTTAAGTGCCCCTTCACTTTACACAAAGGATATGACATATTGCAAACCACACTTACTCTATTGCCGTGAATTCAGTCACACTGAAGCCCGGACCTTGGAGTCCTGGAGCAGAGCCAGATATAATGTTACAAAAAATTACATGAGGAAATGTGCTATCAAAATAGAAGTAGCAGATTTGGGAGATTGAATTTACCACCGCATCCAAAGCATTTCCTGCTCTTTCTTTTACTGAAGTTACAACTTGGGTTTGGCTTTTTTATTCACAGCGATATAAGTGAAGGATAATGAAATGTTGTTTGTTTTCACATCAGAAGTGGGTTTTCTAGTATTTGACAGAACAGTATCACTCAGTACTAGCCCTGTGCTTATTCTCTTTCCCCAAACTTTCAGTTCTGGCTGCTGATGTATGTGAAACACATTTTTGTATTCACAGGTGGAACAGTGACTGTCATTTTTACTGACACTTTAGTCAAAAATTTACTAGCATTGCAAAGAAACAATTGAAATGCCTTCCCCTAACTTTTCCTCTTATATTTTGGGGCAGGAGAAGTATTGTTTTGCCTAAGCAACCATGGCTTTCTGCATATGCAAAAGCTGTTGCAACTTCAAGATACTGAAGTTTAAAAATTCCCATACTTGGTATAAATGAGTTGGCATTTTGCTATTGTGTTCAGTGCTCTTGCTGCTACTTTGAATCATTACACTGCACTCCAGTGTGTCTTCCCAGCTCAGAAGCAATATTTCTCTTGAAGTTCCTCAGGGACAACTGGGCTGTAGGGATTAATGAAACCAGAATGTCTGGGACCTAAGAGCTGCAGAAAGAATCTAGAGGCAGTCCTTGTCTCTTCTCTGAGGTGTAAGGACTGCTTTTAAAAGAGGATGGATCTATGGATAGATGCCCAACGTACCTATTATTAAAAAGTAATGAGAATTGAAAATCTAACAAAGGAACAAAAATGAATCCCAGGAGGTACCCTTTTACATTTTTGGTCTCACATATCTTCTTGTGAGTCTAGCCCTAGGTGACAAAAGGGCTCATCTCTGACACTGGCTATTCAAAAGCTCACAGAGGCAACACATTAGAGACATGCACCCCACACAGGGGTAGTTCAGATCTGTAGCAAACCAGTCATGGTAATCAGCACATCAATGACATCCCATCGTGCTGCTGACTGCAGGGTTGCTTCTCATGCCATGCTTTGCTCCCTGGCAATCTCCTCCAAATGCCAGTGACTCCAAAGAATCTGCTGGATGTTCCCAACATTTCATATTTCATAGGGCCATGGGCCAGTAGAGAGCCCTGTCTAAAGCTGTGTAGGAAAAGTTTTTCTTCTCTTCACTGGAGCAAAGGTGACATATTGTGAAGCTTTTCAATTGTTACGCCTGCAGGATTCTGAAAAGCCACAACCTGGTCATATTGGTAGTCTCCTGCAGGGCAGACAAGACCATAGTAGACTCAGGAATGGTGCCTCATTCTGGCATAGATGTGAACCCAGGCATTACTGTACAGGGTGTTCTCTGAAGAGTGTTTCTCATGCCAGCTCCTGGAACCCAGAGAATGCATCCCACAGCCCTGAGGGAATTGTCTGGTGTAGTTGCCAAGCCACTTTCCATGATATTCAAAAAGTCATGGCAGTCAGAGGAATTCCCGGGTGACTGGAAAAAGGGAAACATAGTACCCATTTTTAAGAAGGGAAGGAAGGAGAACCCTGGGAACTACTGAACTGACAGCCTCACCTCTGAACCTGGGAAGATCATGGAACAGATCCTCCTAGAAGCTGCACTAAAACACACGGAGGACAGTGAGGTGGTTCGAGACAGACAGCATGGCTTCACTACGGGAAAATTCTGTCTGAGCAAACTTGTGGCTTCCTATAGTGGAGAGACTGCATCAGTGAACAAGAGAAGAGCTACAGAAGTCATTTCTCTGGTCTTCTGTAAAACCTCTGACACGGTTCCCCAAAAAATCCTTCTCTCCAGATTGGACAGTCACATCCAGAAGGTAGTGGTCAATGGCTCAGAGTCCCAGTGGGCATCAGTGACAAGGGATGTCCCTCAAGCATTTGTATTAGGACCAGTGTTATTTAATATCTTCCTTAATGATATAGGGGAAGGGATTGAGTGAACCCTTAGCAAATTTGCAGATGACACTGAGCTGAGTGGTGCAGTTGCCACAGCTGAGGGATGGGATGTCATCCAGAGGGACCTGGATAAGGTCAAGAAGTGGGTGCATGGGAATCTCTTGAGGTTTAACAAGACCAAGTACAAGGTGCTGCACCTGGATCAGGGCAGTCCCCGGTACCAACACAGGCTGGGGGATGAACAGATTGAGAGCAGCCCTGACCAGAAGAACTTCGGGGTGGATGAGAGGCTGGAAATGACCCAGCAATGTGCACTCACAACCCAGAAAGCCAAATGTGTCCTGGGCTGCATCCAAAGCAGCGTGGGCAGCAGGGTGAGGGAGGGGATTCTGCCCCTCTGCTCTGCTCTGGTGGGACCCCACCTGCAGTGCTGCATCCAGCTCTGGGGTCCCCAGCACAGGACCTGCTGGAGCGAGTCCAGAGGAGGCCACCAAGATGATCAGAGGGATGAAGCACCTCTCCTCTGAGGAAAGGTTGAGAGAATTAGGATTGCTCAGTCTGGAAAAGAGAAGGCTTTGAGGTGACTTAATTGTGGCCTTCCAGTAACTGAAGGGAACTTACAAGAAAGATGAGTCAAGACTATTTATGAAGGTATGTAGTGACAGGACAAGCGAGAAAAGACTGAAGGAGAGTAGGTTTAGATTGGATATTATGAAAATTTCCTCGCTGTGAGGGTGGTGAGGCACCAGAACAGGTTGCCCAGAGAAGCTTTGGATGCCCCATCCCTGGAAGTGTTCAAGGCCAGGATGGACGGGGCTCTGAGCAACCTGGTCTAGTGGAAAGTGTCCCTGCCCACAGCAGGGGGGTTGGAACTAGGTGATCTTCAAGGTCCCCTTCCAAACCAAACTATGATTCTATGATATACTGCATTTTGTCTATTTAATTAAGCTGTGATTAAGACAGATGGTAAGCAAAAGAATTATGTTAACAGCAGGAATGAAAGAAACTAGCTCCATGTTAAAAACAACTGAAAACAGATACTCTTTTTGGTAGACTGTAGTCTAGGCAGCAAACTGTTGGTTGCAACACATTTTCAATTATTCTGTGAATTATCTGAATCTACAAGAGAATGAAATGTGATCCTCTAGTCTGTGAGCAGAAGCTCTCAGGAGGAAAACTACTTGGATTCCAATTTCTTATTCAAAGAATACTTGCTGTAAAATGCTTAAACTTTTATTGGAGCAGCTATTTGAAACCAGGTCAGCAATCAAAACAAGAAGAGCAATTTTTATTCTCTGTAGATTAACAATAAGTTTATTAAAGTGTCTTTTGACGTGATCAGAACTCCTTTCTTAAAACCACTGTTATCCCCTTAACATGATAGATGTGCCAGTGTTGTTCTTCTTCAAGGAAGGCTTAAGAACAGGAAAAGCCAAAAATCTTGATTTCAGTGCACCACTGAAGAGCTAATCAACTGCACTTTCACAGCAGGTTCTGTAAGTGCCAGCCCTTAGATTATACCAGTTCCTGCTGCCTACAGGGTGGCACAGGAGAAAATCTGCTCAGGAAGGGTGCTGATTCCTACTTACGCTTCTTGCAACCTAAATGAGTCCTTTGGACCATTATGAGTTAGACTCAAACGATGAGTAAATCTGACTGTCAAAATATTGTGGAAAGTTAGGATTAAGCTAATAAAGAAGTTCAGGTATCAGAGCAGTTCAGCCTATTGTCCTGGAGATAGCAGGGCTTCCTGAAGAGTTTGTCAGAACTGGGCTTAACTGCTTATAGCACACATTTCCAGAGCCTAATTCCCCATTAACCAGAGAAAAAAGGCAATGAAAAGAACCATTAGAGAAGAACAAAAAAATAACCATGGCCTCAGGCACAGAAAAACTGTGTGGCTCTGAGACATATCTCTGTTTCTGAAGCTCCAGAGCTGTCAATAAGCTAAAATAAGCTAAATTAGAGCTTTTGTACTGCAAGAAAACAAAATTATGTGCCATTTTGAGAGATTTTTTGTTAAATGGATAAGCTGCCTTCTATCATTATTTTCTGTGTCTAAACCAACATAAACAGCGTATAGAGCCCCAAATATTGGCTAAGTACTTAGGTCTACTAAAGTTAATATTATGGACCAAATGTTTCACTTGATGCAATTTTAACACCTGATGGAAGTTCACAGATCAATACAATGTTATTATGTTTCAGAGACACAAGGCAAAAAGAAATTGTCTAAGAAACATTTTACTTTGGGAAAAATATATTAAGACACCCTGTTCCCAGCGCAGAAATATATTCTGGTTTATTGTCACTAATTATTTATGGCTCATTTCGTAATTCTATAGAACATTTTCTGAGGACCAATTTATATACAAATATATGAAGTATGCAAACACAATCTAAAATGCAGGAGCTTTCAAGATAGCTTTAGGTGTCACCCCTTCCCTTTTGCCTGGTGGATAAAAGTAAAGCAGAATTTAATAGACATGAATATACAGCCTGCTCTGTCACATATGTTTAAAATAGATTCTTCCTAAAGAGATCTGGGATGGGATGCAGAATTTACCAAAATCCACATCATTGTCTGAAATTTAAAAGTGAGCAACCCACATCACAATAGAGCAAGTAAAACTGCTACATGTTTTACATTAAGTAAGTTGTTTTGTGGTAAACTCTTCAGTTAAAGGAACTGAGGAATGGCTGACCGTTTTAAAAGACTTTTTGGTTACTGTTGCTGATTTCTCAGACTAATTGTGCACTTACTATATTGAAATCTAAGGTCTTGTCCATTTCTGTGGACCTTCACTCAGGCATCCAAAAAACGAACAAGTATATTTAAAGGAAACTAACAAGTACGTTCAAAGGAATATACTGAAACAAACAACAAAACTCCCTCAACAAAACAACAAACCTCTTGTGGCATTCTTGTTGGGGTAAAAGCTGCTAACTATCTACATGAATAAATGGATATCTATTCAAAGCAAGTACAAATATATCACATTAGTATGCCTTACTTATTTAATGCAAGTTGTAGATAAAACGGACACTGTAGTGACCAAGCCAACCCTTCCTTAAGGGATTCTGACTGTTCTCCAAAAATGAATTTACTAACACTGAAGAATAAAGTCTCACATCAAAGTGAGATTTTCAACTCAATACCAAATTGATATTTAAGGTTTTCTCTCCTTTAATCAAGAGGATTCTGGTTTTATTACCCTTCACCTTCAGCTCCTAAGTATTTGCTATCAGATTTTACCAGTTCTGCAATATGAAAGTGATTACAGACACAACTTGTATGAAATGCTGTGACAAAAAAAGTAAATTTCACATAAAACACAACAGAAGACAATCACTGCTATCTTAGAGAAATGTTTGTTGTGGTAGAGGGTGACATCAGCAACTGTTTCAGTGTTTGTGTCTTAGCTATCAGCAGTGCCCATGACTGGACTTATCTATGTAACCAGAGGCTCAGTTCAGGCATACAGAGTCAGATGGATTTGTTATAATCAGTAAGACAATGTGATAGCACAGAATCATATTCTTCTGGGACAATAAAAAAGGACGTGAGTCTGGCTATAGGAATACCTCACTATGAATATGAAATCACAAAATAACTACTGGACTGTGAGCAAATGTATACAAATGCTTTTCTTCAAAACTGTCTATTCTTCTCACTTGGTTTCCCGCTTGAAACACAGATGATTTCTTACCCCACCAGATCTAGTTTTCAGAGGATGAACAATCTTGTGTTTAGTGAAAGTGCTGGTGGCCAAAATCCTATAGTGAATACACAGAATCATAGAGGAAGGGAAACTTTTCCTTCCATCCACTTGGAATTTTCCTTCTTCCAGCATGAGTATTGTCTTCACTCCTTTCTTTGTACCCCTTTGGACAGAATAGCACAACAACTGGATTCCCTGAGCCTCTCTTCAAGCTAAACAATCAAATTCCCAGCTTTGCACTGTATATCATGTGCTCCAAGCCCACAGCCATCTCAGTCTGGCCCCCTGCTAGATTCACTGCAGTTCTGTTGTGCTGCAAAGTCTATAGCAGCCATCGCCTTTTGATTTATTTGTGCCTCATCCACTATCCAGCTGTGCAACTCTGAGAAGACCAAACCACAATAATTTTTCATTTTCTCTTGCCACATTGTTAACGATGTCCTTTTGGGATGTGAATGCTTACAAGTAGGAATTGCTTCTACCACTTGTATGCACCAAGTGTGTTCCAAATATATCAGGATTCTGATCTCTCTTGGCTTCTGGGCATTGCTGCAATAGAAAAAGCAATAATACTTATCCACAGCAAGCACAAAGGGAAAAAATATTGCAATAGGACAAAAAGAGAAAGACGTAGCCATGAATAAAAGCCAAATTATGAAATGAGGAACGATGATTTTTTTATTGGGCCCAGATGTTTACTTCACAGAGCAAAAGCAAAAGTCCATAGAAGCTGGAAAACCCACCCATTTTTGCTTCACTACCTGAAGATACCATCATTGTGCCTCCCCCAGTCACTGGACAAAGGTGTAGATCTTGGGAATGACATCTCCCAGTTCCTTTTCCCTGGAGTGCTCTCTGCAGGATGGGTTTCACCAGGGTCTCTCTCTGGTTTTATGCTAACTGATCTTCCCTGAAATTCTGGTGTTGTGTTGTTGTAAGTATAATAGCTGAAGACAAAATCAGTGTGTAGATGTGAAGTGTCTTTCAGAAGGTTCCTGGGATGCCAGCTTTTTTTTCATCTCATTGTGAAAAATAGGGTCTCTCCTTTTTTCAGCTGACTCACTGAATGCAGAGTAAACCCAATGTTTCTCAAGTCGAGGCAGGACATCTGGGTAGTTATTCATGTTGTTACGCAAGTGATAAACTCGTTCATGTAAACAGGTGGCCAGCTAAAGAATATAATATGTCATTAAGTGGAGGTTAACGTTCTTCACTATATTGTTCAAGGATAAACAAATTTTTATCACTAAATGCAACTTTACCTACCTTACTAGTCATTTAGAATTTTTTATAAGCATATTTATTTCAAATTTCTGAGTGAAGCAAGCAAAAATTGTGTACAAATTCAAAGCACAGTGAATGAGAATATTGTTAGGTGTTACCAAACTTCTTCTCCCAAATTTTTCTTCCTAAAACTTTTTTTGCTCCAAAATGTTAAAGGAAGTTTTCCCATTTCCAGTTTCTAAACGAAGTTTTGGAAGCATATTCTGTTGTTTATTACCCAGTTTTGCAGGGTTAAAAATGGAAAAAAAAAAGCTGAAGAATCATTAGTCGAAATGCACAGGAATAGACCACCAAAATTACTGCTGGTAGAAAAAGTTTTGTTCACTTTCATTTTTCCCTCTGTTCCACAAATAAAAGGCTCGGACAGTCTCAGTGACTAAATCATAGAAGTAACTAAACACTCATTCTCCATGTTGCAGTTCAAAGCCCAAGTTCTTGCTTTCTGTCATAGAGCTAACATATATTTAAACCAGTAGATTAAAAGACATGGAAAAATAATGGAATTGTCCTGGAACAAAATTGAAGATCAAATTACAAAAACCAAACAAACATAAAACCCAAACAGAAAATCCCCTCCAATTCAATTTATTTGCTGTTGAGATTCTCTTAGGTGAATTCAGAAAATGCGATTCAACTTCTGCCTATTTTATATTATAAAGTTCCTTGTAATAGGGTAATAATGGTCTGTGGAGTTTCTGGGTCAACTGTCCTCCTCACAGTGTTTCTTGATGCAAAAAAGTACAGGATTTCTGATTTTCCTAATCTGAAAATTTTGTTTACAGATTTTTTCTTATTGTCTGGATAAAAAGCTGCAGGTTTTCCCTCAACAAATAAATAAAATCTTACAGCATTTTTTTCCTTGGAATTATCTAGATAGCTCTAAAAATTCCATTAACGTACAGCAGACCCTTTTAAATTAACAACTTTTAATGCTTCTGCATATGATAGAGTTGCCTATTTCGTGAAATGAATAGTTCCATGGAAACATCAAATCAGTGCTCAGTGATGGCCAAAATCCATGGAAAGTGCTGGTAAATTATTAGAGAAAGAATAGAGAATAAAAGATACTGTCACACTACTGCCATGCAGTTCTCAAACCGTTCCTTGCCAGCTTCCTCCTCTATATAACTCAACTGCAAAAAAGGCTGTAGCAGGATTGGAAAACATATGGACAAGGTCAGCTGTGAAGATAAAGGGTATGGGAGGTTTCTGTATGAGAACAACTTGACAATAACTCTTCCATTTAGGTTGGAGATGACCGAGGTCATGGAAAATGTACCAAAAAAATCCCTACAAAATCAAAAATGCACAAGCAGATAGAGAGGATATATGTCGCTGCTTCTACCAAAAGAACCCCTAGGAACCATCAGATAAGGCTAGTAAGTAGCAAACCAATCAAAGGAGGAGGTTCTTCCTGCATGTTAAACTATAGAACTCCTAGCTGGCTGCTGATGAGGACTGATGGTTGGCATGGCTTTGAAGGGAGAAGGGATAGTGTAAAAGAGATACATCCATGGAGTGGTAAAATACAGAGAAGTCACTTCTACGCTGGCAAGTTTCCAAGCTGTAGTTTCTTGATGCTGGAAAAGTATTTGGGGCATTTATCACTACATGTTTTCTTTATTTGTATATCCTTTCCCTGGGTATCCGAGCTGCTGATAGGGAAGGCAGAGGTATGAGGCCATCCATGCCTTTGTGGCATCGGCCAAAGAACTCCACTTCCTGCATGAGCACCTGTGACCTTCAATCTTTCCTCATATCTGTCAAAAATGGGTTTTCCCTGCCTTCTTCCAGCCACTGCCAAGCAAACCTTTAGCCCTGGCCAAGTTCACCACATTTTGACTTTCCCTGGATCCTGCATTATTCATGGGTTTGTACCATGAGAGTCTGTCTGCACGCTGAATTTATGCAGCTCCAATTCATCTTCTTGCTCTAAGTGTTGTTTAGAAGCCAACTTGGCTTTTCACACCTGTCCCACCTCTACCACTGCTGTCTGTCTGTGCTGTCTGTCTGACTTAGCAGAGCAGCTGAGCCTTAGGAGCAGCTTAGTGGGATGCTCCAGATACTGCAGGTGCCATTGGGAAGAATGCAAAGGCAAAAGTGAAGGGAAGGGAGGACATTTACTGTAATCATGCCCATTGTGTGTCGTCTTGCCAAGCTCAAACTGGCCCTTACAGATTGGTGGTGGGCTCTCAGAAGTGGGTGTGATGGTGCCATTGTGTGTATTCCACATGCCAAGCACAAATTCACTCAGACTTCTCTGAATCCTGGCCAGAGCAACAACTATGGCTGATCTCCCCAGGCCAACACCATGGGTACAAACTGGCATTCCAGATTTTTGTCATCAGTGTGACACAAAGACTGAAGTAAAGGTCACTTCCTCCATCTGGAGTCACAGAATCATGGATTCATAGAGGAATGCTGGTTGGGAGTTGCCTCTGCAAGTCATCTTGTCAAACACAACATTCCTCATCTTCCTGAAAAAAAAAAAAAATTAAAATACAGAATTTAGGCTCCATGGTCTCATCACTTTTCTTGGCATTTCTTGCCAGCTCATGAAAGTTACTTCTGGCTTAGTGTTCTGGTTTCTGTTAACATTTCTCAGGTGCACAATGCTGCCCACACATTGCATAGCTAAGCTAGTATCTAATTCAGATTTGAGAATTCATTTGAATTGGTACAGCAGCCAAAGAGTTTCTGTCATAAGAAGGTGAAGGAGTGGATTGCAAAATGGTGAATGCAGAGTGCGTAGTGCCCACAAGGAGACAGACTCCCATCCAAGCAGAAGAGGCTATTAAATAATTTTAACACAGCAGTATTTACAGCCATGGAAGGCATAAAATATTTATCTGAATACTATTCCAATAATAGGAAGCCAGAAAGAATGCTCTCTGGTTTCTTTATAAGAAAAATAAAAGGGGTGTTTTATAACATAAATTTATTTTTAAAAGCTCTATAGATCACATCAGATGTGGTCTAACTGTAGTCTTCATAAACTACAGATTTCTCAGACATCTTATATTTTCTAAAAGGATTTTTCAGCATATTGTGTTATTTCTATCTTCTCCATGTTACTTTTTTACCTTTTCTGATGGTTCATCTGGTGAAATTTAAACTTTTAAGTGTGTGTTATTTTAAAAGAACCTTACACAATGTCTTTTGATACTTTCCTATACCGTTGAACTAGAGTGAATAAAATAAATTTAAATATAGACCATCTAATTAATTTCTGCTCTTATGTGTCTTGTGTGAGGTGATATATTACATGAAGGTAGGATGGGGAGGCAGAGTGATATTCAGATAAAAGAGGTGCGCTTTGGTTCCAGTACCATATGGAAAGAGAAGTCCTACGTTGCTTAGACAGTATTGGGTTCCAAATTTTGTGCAGTATTTAACATTCACTGAGTGAAAGAGACTGAAATTTATGGTTAAATGGGATTCCAGAAGTGTAATGAGAATAGGAAGAAAAAAAAGGGGCTTAAGTTGACCAGTGCTGGAAACTTGCATTTTCAAAAGACATTATTAGCCTAAAAGTAAAGATATAAATGATTTAATCTTGCAAGAAAATAATAATAAACAAACCTTGCTGGGAATGAGCATGAGAACAGAACAGAACAAAGACATGTCCTGTGTGTGGCTGTATGAACGGGAAGGAGTTGAGTTGAAAGCTCCTGGTTCATTCCAAAGGACTGAGTATACAGAAAAATTAAAGTGACACTATCATCATCAGAATTAGCATGTTTTTTTGTGAATGGGAAGTACCTTAGCTGTTTATACTACAGCAAGGTTTGCTTTTGTCTTACTGACCAGAAATTTTCTATTTTCTCTTAATTTTTTGTTAATTCTTTTTTTCAGGAGAAATTATCTACATTATTAAGGTATTGTTTGCTAACTTACCTACTATGGATATTTCATTGTATTTAGTCTCAACTCAGCACCTGCAGGTCTGCAGATTCTCTGGGACATCAGACTTCAGCAGCAACCAGCTAAGTGCCACAATGTACAAATTTATTTATTTTATTTATAGATTTATTTATTTTTTTTACTAAAATTAAAAGTATTGCAAAGAAAGCCTATCATAAAATGAAAACCTACATTAAACTAAAATTACTGGATGCTGATTCTTGTCCACTTGTCACTCTGTCAGTTCTGATATATCTATACACTTTGGGAAAGAAAGTTCACCGAAGAAAACTGGCCAGTAGATACCATTTTGAATCTTTAATTTAATAATCCTGTTCAACCAGTTCAATCCAATATGTACCATTCCTTTCAGATGTTTCCTGCCTCTTGTTCCCCTCTTATTCATTTTTAGCTCCTGTGTCAGACTTCCAGGACTGCTCCAAGGAGAAAATAATCTACATGTTATACAAATTGGTTGCAAACTTCCATGCTGATGAAAACATTAATGACATTTATCAGAAGACACCACAGCTTGAGTTTGGTATACCATTACAAACCATAGTGTTATTACAGACCCATAGTGTTATTATTTTAAAAATACATAAATGCATTCATATGTAGATACTACTAAATTTCATGAATAATAATTTTTGTTGTTATTTTATCTTCTTATTTTTAGTACTGAATGGCTTCAGGATAAGAAATTTCCTAGAAATCTTTTTTCATTTGTGGCACAGAAATGAGGGTGTCTCACAGCGTGTCTGTACTCAGGTGTGAAAGATGAAAATGGTTTGTAAAGAGGGCAGCTATTTCCCAGAAAAAGCATATGGGATTTTGATCTGCTTTTAACTGAATAATTTTACATTCTTCGTTTTGCATTCACTTGTCACATTTGTTACACCAAGAGATGGTCTGAAAGCTCGCTTTAGCTAAGCATGTGTTGGTTCCATGCTTGTTATTTCAGATGTACCATTTTCCTTTTTTTTGTTATTGTTATATTGTTTCTTTTCCATTTTTACACACTTCTGCCACAAATAACATCAACGGGCAGTAACACCACTAGCTTGAATGCCTATGGATCTGTACCTGAGAAGGGCAGAAGAATCCAGCATCCTTGACATGCTCAAGGGCGGGGCTACCATTCGGAAGAACTGGACAGGGTTCAGGGAGGGTCTGGAAGGAATCTCAGATTCAACAAGTCTGGACCTGGGAAGAAGAAACCGCTTGCAACAGCACAGGCTGGTGATGTTCTGGCTGGGGGAACAGCTTTGCTGGAATGGGAGTCTTGGTAGCAGCAAGCTGAGCGTGAGCCAGCAGTGTGCTCTGGCAGCCAAACAGGTCAACAGTACCAAGGAGTGTATTAATAGGAGTGTAGCTGTCATATCGAGGAAAATTGCTGTCTTTTGCTGCTCAGTCTTCATCAGACTGCATCCCAAATTCTGCACTCAGCCTTGGGCCTTATGCAAGAAAGACCTTGACAAGCTGAAACACTCCACAGAGGCCACCAAGGGACAGGAGCACCTGCTCTGGGAGGAGAGCCTGAGGGAACAGAGCCTGTCAGCCTGGAGAGAAGAAGGCTTGGGGTGGGACACATACCTAATAGCAGCCTTCTAAAACCTACAAGGATGTCATCAAGAAGATGGAAGAAGGCTTTCCACAGATGTGTGTGCCAGTGGACTGAGACAAAGTGTGTAATTTGAAAGAACGGAGGTTCAGACTGGGTAGAAGGAGATACTTTTCCAGCATGAAGACAGTCAAGCAGTAGATCAAGTTGCCTAGAGAGGTTATGCAGTCTTCATTCTTAGATATTTTCAAGGCCAGTCTGGGTAAAGTCTTAAATAACCTGGTCTGACCTCATAGTTGACACTTTTTTGAATAATAGGTAAGACTGGATAACCTCCCAAGGTCACTCTTAACCAGAATTTTTCTATCATCCTATGATCAACATAGAAACTTTCCTGAATTTGAAAAAGTGCAAATAAGTAATTTTTCCAATTCTAGCACCATTCTGAATATGACTATTAACACTATGCAAATAAGTAATTTCCTTTTGCACTAAAACTTTCCCTGTATAATTAGCTTCAGAGACTTTGTAACTCTTGGGCTACATAAAACAAACTATATTCAGCACTTTCTCCATGTCCATTCAGTAACAGCATGACAAAAACTATTAAAATAAGTTCCTGTGAATCTATTTTTACAAACCACTGCGGCCTCTGTTCTCCAAGAATGATCCACAATTTTTAATTATATTTGGCAGAGAAGGAAAATTGGTTTTGTGTTTATAGGAGGAAATGAAATGTATTATTCAGTTCAACAGCTAATGCTTAATGATTGAACGGCAAAGTTGTTGTTTTTTGGGTTTTTGGGTTTTTTTTTTTGTTTGGTTTGTTTTTTGGGTTTTTTGGGGTTTTTTTTGAGAGAATTTTAAAACATATATATCTCTCTCTAAAAAATATTTCCTACCCAGACTCTATAGCTACACTGGGAGAAGTAGCTATAGCAGAAGGAGAATGCAAAATTTTCAGTCTCATATTAGGCAATTCTACTTGAAATGTCAAACTTGAGTGTTCATTAATTAAATACATGTAATAAAGAGAAAAAATGATAAACCTCTTGGTCACAGTATTCATTTAGAAGACTGTACATACAGACATCAGTACTTATTCCAGAGATGTTGCTTCATAGAAGGTGGATCAGGTTCATTGAAAGAAATGGGTAGCACCATTCTCCCCCAGAATAAAATGCTGGCCATTAAAACACCTTTCAGGGATGTTGCAGATGTAGGAGTATGTCCTTTAAAGAAATCATGAAACTGGAAGATGGGTCTTCTAGTGAATGCTCTGGTTCTTGACCTGCCAGCAGACACCAGCTCTTCGGTTTGCACTGCTTTTTTGTTTCACTTATTATTTTTCTTATTAGACGTCTCAGTCTTTTTTAATCCCATCCCAAGTAACTTATCTCTGGAAGTTATTTTAACCTTATTTCTTAGCACCAATGCAATCCCAACACAGAAAAAAAAAAAAAAAAAAAGTACGAATAAACCCAAGCTCCACCAGTTCTGAAGAGGCCAGCACATGTGACTAGCTATTTTAAAGAAAAATATTCCAGGATGTTTCAGAACAGGCATGATTTCTATGAAGAAACTGTCCTGACAGAAACGTCTTCAATCATGCTGAAACAGAACAAAGATTTTAAGAAATAAAACCAAAAAGTAAATACATAGACATTTTCAGAAGCTCTATGCAAAATATTTTCCATAATACACAAAAGAAAGTAAAACAATTAGTACCATGCACAATCTGTACTTAACTCAGTTTCACAGATCATTCCTTAAAGCAAAGAAACTATGGATTTCATGTAAATAAAAATCTGTCCTCAGTACATGAGCAATAACTGTGAGTACTCACTGGAGAATCACTTGTAGTGCAGGAAGATAACATTCAAGAATAAAAACTAACTCATGAAGTATTAATAACTTGATATCAAATAGCAAGAAGAAACATGATAACAGGAAAGTAGTTATTTGTTCTTTGAAGAACTATGTTATTCTAACTCTATATCTTTTTTTATAATTTTTCTGTCATTCCATCTGTGATGATGAAGGCAGAGATGTAGTGCCTGTGTCCCTGCTATAGCTTACACCCCCTACATTCACAAACAGTAGAATTCTAGGACAGGTTTTTTTAACATTGTTCTCCTGTTCAGCAAAACACTTCAGAATCCTGCATGTGAAGTGACATGACACAAACAACATCAAAAATGAGCCCATTAGCAAGAGCAATCAGCCATTACTTGATAATCACTAAGCAGCTCTGTGCAATTCTCAAGTGGCCATAGTGTACACTCCCTTGCTGTAGGCGGAGAAAGGCAATCATAATTTCCCTGAAAAAAGTAACTGGTTATCTGGGAGTAACTGCCTAAAACTCTCAAAGAGAAGGAAATGTTCCCTCTTTTGTGTATATGTGTTTTGAACAAAGTTTTGAAGCTTCAAATGCACAAAAACCCCAGGTGAGTAAATTGATACCTTAAAAACCAATCTTCCTTTACCGCTTTTCCAACTGGATATGGAAGGCTATTTTGATTAGAGCTTTCCAGACTTCCAGACTTGCAAACAGATTGTGAGCATGTATCACATAATGTTCAATGTACAGTCTAGAACTTGGCTGTCATTTCCAAAGTTACCGTTTATTTAAACACCTTTTATCATAGGCTTCAAGGGTTAAGGAAATCTAAAGTCATCACAATTAGCGTAATTCAGCATTTGAATTGAATGCTCGGCCTCAGTTCCTGATTTCAACATTCAGGTATAATGTCCAATTGTGAAGTTCCTCAGAGTGTCAGCTTTGTTACTGACAGCCACAAAAAATGACTGAGGCAGTCATGAAACCAGAATGACAAAATACCACATCAACTTTTCCATCATGGTGCACCCCTTGTTTAGGAGCTCTTTGTCTGTCAAGAAGTCAAAAGGAGACATTACTTGTTACATATTTACATTTGATATACAGAAGCACAGAACAATTCCTCTGGTTGTGCTATGTGCGAGTCAGTAACTGCATAATAATATTGTGCCTTTATCAATCAAGATTCTTGTCATTGTAATGTATGTGATGCCAATATGCAAATACTACCCACAACCATCTCAAATGGTTTGGTCCATGATTACTGCCCTCTAAGCATTCCTTGTCTGGAACCGCAGCTGTCCGCTCCATCGTTCCTAGATGGGGGATAGCTTGAAGTTAACCACTGACCTTGTAAGGCCGTTCAGCTCAAACTACACTAGCATTAAAAGGGTGGGAAGGGGTTGAAATGATTTATTTAAAACAATTGCACAATGTCACACCTGAAGAAATGAAAGAAAAAAAAGCATTTAATTTTCTTACGGAAAAAGGTGCCTGTCCTGCTACCCCTATTCATCAAAGAAATTGTAGACGTTTTCTTAAGGTGATTCATCACATATGTTTAAGCAGCATCATCAGGAAGATCTTAGCTGTGAAGCACACTAACTTAATGAGCAGTCTCCCTCCAGTACTCCTGAAGAGTTTTCTCAGTCTTTTTCCTCAAAAGTAAATTTTCTTCTAATTTATTTAAGACATAGCAGGCATTCTTCTCATTCAATTAAGGACAGCTCTGTATCTTAAGGGTTTCATACCTATCTTATATTGTTAAACAAATACAAAATGTTTTTTAAGAAGCATTCATGCACATGGACTCAATGGAGAAAAAGTGCAACAGTAATTATACCTCCCTCTGGAAAACATGATATTGAGGTGAAAGATTTCAGAAATAAGTGTTCAAGGTCTACTGTTAAATTTCCCACAGATTCATGAGATCTTGTGTCCCTCCAGGGTGCCTATCCTGACACCTAAGAAGAGGAAGAAGAGGTATCACAGAGTTTTGGCATAGCCTGCCTTTTCTGCAAGCTCTGTGGTAGCAGGGCAACTTAGTTTAAGGCCTCAGTGGTGTTACTTTGCTGGCCATCAGCTTGCCATTATCTTTCTTGAGATTATTTATTTTTAACACTGTGAAGAATTTTCTTACTTATTTCATTCTTGAATGTAAAATCTAGTGTTAATGTAACCACCTCAAGTACTAAGTTGGGCGCTAAGAAAATGATGTGATTCTTCCGTGAGTGAAATTAAGACACATCACTTTTTAAAAATAAGGATTCACAGTGGGATTACTTCTTCCCAGAATTCAGGGAAAAAGAAAATAATGTTTGCAGATAATTTTAAATTGCTGTTCAGTTTCAAAGCAGTCTATTTTATTAGAGCTAAAAAAATACTAAATCTAAAACCACCTCCTCATCCAAATTTTTCTAAAAGCCTAAATGGCTTTTAGAAAAGAAGAAAAGCCTTGGGATGATGTAATTGCTGTGTTCTTCTACCCAAAGGGGTGCTAAAGAGAAAACAGAGTCACTTTTCTCAGATATGCCTGAAGTAGAGAGTGGAGACAATACTCAGATTGAAGAAGGGAAATTCCAAGCAGACAGAAGGAAAAATTCAACTCCACAAGAGTGTCTGAACACTGTCACAGGCTGTCCAGAGAGAAAGGGCAATCTCCATCCTTAGAAATTTTCAAAACATGCCTAAATAAATTCCTGAGCAAGACCTAGCTTTGAAGTCCATCCTGCCCGAAGCAAGAACTAGACTCCAGATGACACTATTTATTTACTGTGGGATTTTGGCCAGAAGAACATTCATACCAATACCTTAAACTCTAGGTCTGGTAGGGAAGAAAAATACCTTTATTTACAGCAGAACCAGGAGAAAACACAAGGTGCTTTGGGAGCAAAACAGCTCTATACATTTGCTTACCATCCACTGTCTTTTATTGCCATAGTATTTCAACTCATTACAAACATGAATGCTTTTACCTCTAACTAGCCAAATATAGAATTATCACCACTTCACAGACAGTGAATTAAACACACAAAGCAAAGCCCTAATTATCTTGGCCAAAGGTCAAATGCAGAAGCTATAGCAAATTCAAAAGCAGAAATAAGTCTTCTAAATACTGTCCTAGAGGCTTAATTTTAAGTATTGATTGTTTGAAAACGATTTTTTTAAACTATTACCACAAAACGGTGAAGTAGTACCCGAGGTAACAAAGCATGCAAAGTACGCTTTGATTCCTACTTCAGGTCTTCTAGCATAAAAATGTGTCATTTATGTTGGGAATGTGATTTAATCTGAAAGCTAACACACCTTAGCAAGCTCTGACCTGGAGATCCAAATAATCCTGCTGACTCTATCCCAGTACAGGCAACAAGTAAAAATCAGATGTAACATTTACAATATTAAAATATTTACTCTGTTGGCAAGGAACCTCTGCATGAAGCTCAGTACTGAGTGGACCAATTAGCACCTCTAAATGTTTTATTAATTAAGTCCACACTTTGAAGCAAATTTGGAATCAGAACTTAGCTGCTGCTACCTGGTCATAACTGATAAGGCAGGCAAGCATTCTGTAGCAATTTTTCACCAGTATACCATGAATGAAATGACAATAAACTAAACAGATTGAAAGTGGGGGGAAAAAAAAGAAAAGAAAAGAAAAAAAGAAAGACATTTCAAAAGTTAGAAATAATTTTCTAAGAAAAATGACAAATTAGTTAACTTGCAGAAGTTCAAATTCCTATTTAGGTTTTGATTTTGATTAGAGAAAGAAGCCTAATCAGTCAAAACAAAGGGAAAACAAAGATAGATGCATAGCTTTCCCATGATTTCATTTAAAAATATGTAATTTCTTATTTCCTTTCAAACAGAAGTTTTCGAATATATTTGTCCCTTAAGTGACAGATCAACCAAAGCCTATTTTTCTGAGGAAATGCATCGTATCCCCCACAATATTGCTGCGTTCCTCCTGTGTCCCATCAGACAGCATCTTCACCATCACATTCCCACCACCTCTGCTTCCTTCACCTCACTCGTTGCCCTGGCAGTGCTCTCAGCCCCTTCTGTTCCCCTTGGCCACCGGGAGAGCACGACAGGTGGCTGCTGGTCCTTCCCGTGCCCTTCAGACCCCACTGCACACGCAGGTGCCCAGGGCCTCTGCCAGGAGGGGCACGCTCCAGCTCTGCTGCTGGTGCCTCTCTGCCCACCCCTCCCCAAGTTTTACGACACTTGCAGCAGCTGTGTATCTTTGGTAGCTCTACCATCCTGTCAAGCTAAGCTTAGAAAGGAATCAAAAGCTTGTAGGACTGAATGAAAAGCTGAAAGCTCACTCAAAATTCCTTAGAAAGTTGGGATTAAAAGACACAGTACTATTATTTGTACTTATCTATTAATAATAACACAGTGATATAGAGGGAGTATAGGATTTTAACCAGCTACACTGTATATTTATTTAAAAGTTATACACAAAAACCCAAACAAGGCAGATAATCTGTTCCCAGAATGCAGTCACTGGGAACTTACTTTAAAAGGAACAGAAAGGCAGTACTGCTGCATCTAAAATAACGGTGGGACATACTGATCTTACAGAATTTGAAGGATGAATGGAAAATGTGACTAAACCTTTTCTGGTTTACCTGATGGAAAAGAGACAAATGTATATACTGTTGATTACAGTGCTAAATTCATTGAGGACAGCACAAATGTGTGAGTCATAACTGTCTACATGCTGCAAGCTTATGCTTTAAAGCCAGTCTCCTAATCCCCTGGCCGCTGCATTTCCTCACATCAATATTTAGGAGTTTTTTAATGACTTCTCACTAGCAGCCTTTTGTACCAAGGAAAAGTATGCTTTCAGGAAAATACTGCATACAGATGAGCGGCCACACTCACCTGGTCATTTTCAGACAGGGCATTTATAGTCTTCCATATTTGTTCACAGTAGACTAGAAGTAACTCAAAAATAAATGGGATTTTCAGAGAAAACAGCAGCACAAGAATCTGGCAAAGTGTACGTGTGTGGTAATGTGGGGTGGGTTTTTTGTTTTGTTTTGTTTTGTTTTTTGGGGTTTTTTGTTTTTCTTTGGTTTGGTTTTGTTTTGTTTGGCTTTTTTTGTTTGGTTTTTTTTGTGAGGTTTTTTGTTTGATTGTTTTTTTTTAATCTGACAGAATTATACCATAATGGAAATATATATGAGCAAGGATAAAAGGTAAAGAGTACACAAAACCAAAAAATTTGCATTCAAAACTGACATAAGAGAAAGAAAGAGAATTTTTATTGAACCAATACTTAAAATACTTTTTCTCCAGATGTTAAAATCAACCTTTTCAAGTGCCCATTTACAAATATCCCTCTACAAGACCTCTTGTACCCCAAGAGAGTCAACTCCTACCTATCCACTTCTATTCCTACCTAGCCACTTTTCCTATGATGATGTCTATGTGCATGGAATATGAGGACTTTGTGCACAGGACTTTGTGCTCCAGTTAAAAATTAATATTGATTGTGTAAGTTAATATTGGAAAACTATGTACTTGTAGAAATGGTTTGTATGGAACTAGTTTCAAACCGTAACTGAGACAGAGAAGAGATCACAAAGGCAGGTTACAAGGTCATCTATCCTCTCAAGAACAGAATTATGCCCTCAGTAAGGACAGAATGAATCCCATATTCGATTTTTGCCTAAGTACTCCTTGAGTATTAGATGGAGAGGAACATCTCTACCGGCTGTTTACAGGCCATAACTAAATGCTTCTACTCAGCTTTTTACATAATACTACATGTCCTGCTTTAAGCTGGCAGGCAGCTGAACACCACACAGACATTCACTCATTCCACTCCAACAGTGGGATGGGAGAGAGAATGAGAAGGGTAAGAGTGAGAGAACTCGTGGGTTGAGATAAAGACAGTTTAATAGGGAAAAAAAAGCTGTGCATGCAAACAAAGCAGAACAAGGAATTCATTCCCCACTTGCCATGGGCAGGCAGATGTTCAGCCATCCCCAGGAAAACAAGGCTCCATCACACGCAACCATGACTTGGGAGGACAAATGCCATCACTCCAAACACGTCTCCCCTTTCCTTCTTCTTCTCCCAGGTTTACATGCTGAGCATGATGCCATATGGTATAAGATGTCCCTTTGATCAGTCAGGGTAGGCTGTCCCATTGTACCCCTCCTAACTCCTTGTGAACCCCTAGTCTCCTCACTTGTGGGCTGGGTTGAGGAGCAGAAAAGGCCTTGGCTCTGTGTAAGGGCTGCTCAGTGATAATGAAAACATTCCTGTGTTAACAATGTTATTTCCAGCACAAATCCAAACTGTGGCCTCATACTAGATACTGTGAAAAAAACTAACTCTCTCCCAGTCCAAACCAGCACACTTCACAAAGATGAAAGAAAATTAGGCAACAAATATTTCCTTCTTTTCATCTATTGTTAAAAAGGTACAAATATTACAAACTCTGCTTTTCGAAAGTATACAGTAATGTTGTACATCCAGTTGAGGTTTTGTGCCCAAATATCAGAACACTTTCTAATATGCACCCAGCTCACATCCTTAAAAATGCTCACCCTCTTTTTCTTTCTTGGGAGCTCCTAATTCTTTTCTTCCCCTCCAGACCTTCCCAATTCAGAGCTCAGCCACAGTTTCTTTCTGATTCCCTGTCCCTCACTCTGTGAGTCACTTTCAGAGTTAGGCTTCTGTTGCTGACTGCCTTCCACACATCTCCTCTGCCTCCACACTGATTTACAAACCCAGCCCCAGGTTGCCCAGCAGGTCCCAGTCTCTTTATGGAAACTCAGCCCTGTGTTCTTCACACCTCTGCAGTGAGTCCTCCCCATGGCACAGTTGTCTGCTTTGTTCCTGTATGAATTGCATTAAAAATGCCTTGCTTTCAGCCTAACAACACTCTGTAACAACTCTGAAAGAAGAAAACCCTTTAGTTTAAAGAAGAAGAGCAGTATTGACAGTACTGCCTCTGAGGATTCTTATACCACTTTTCCAAATGTACAAACAAAATGGTCTCAAATTTCAGCATCGTTAAAGATGAAGGCCTGAAAGTACACCATTATCTTGTGTTTTGCTATCATTTATGGGCTCCATTAGTCTGATGGAAGCTTTCTGACACTTTCTAGCTCTTTCTGACAACCTTTTTTTCTCCCTTTTGTTATGGTGTACTTGTCTAGAAAAGCAGAGGTTTAAAAAGACTGAATGGTTATCCCTGTTTTACATACTGGGAGCTATTCTCAAGCATCTCAAAGAGCTCTTTGTTAACCATTAAATACTATGGAATAGTGGTTAATTAATTGTAGTGATGTTAAAACACCTGGGAACATTTAGTTATAAGCAAGCCTATAAAGTTACCACTTGTGTTGCCTGTTTATGTTTTCTCCCAGCAGAGTGTTTGCCAGCATGCCATCTTCTCATATTCACTGTTTCAAATCTGTTTGCACATTCACCTTTTGTTCCTTAGTCCGTGATCTGAAATTTTAAAGTGAACATGGGGTAACCGTGTTGTTTGGGTGTTAAAAATATTTACCTACGATGTGCTGGAGTGAAGCTATTTGGGCAGTGGAACAAAATTCTGTGCTCATTTGCACAGAACACTTCATGTATTTCCAATGACTGCAGATTTTACCACTGGAAAAATGAGGGTATCTCAAGAGTAACGGTGTACAATGTGCTATGTGGTAAAGAAAATTGCAGAGTGTAAGTCTAACTTGGGCTAACATGTCCCCAGCCTAAAAACATAGCTCTTATCTCTGTTCTATTTCTGAAAAACAACCACATTCTTTCCTCCTGCTGGAGGACTAAGAATCCCAGTATTGGGTTCTTAATTACCTAGTATAAACATACTTCCCATTTCAGTGTGAAAAAAGAGAAAAAATAGAAGTAAAACCTAAACCATAAGACGTAAAGACCTACTGGATCCTGACAAACGTGGTTTGTTTTTTTTTTTTTAACTTACATAGCTGTGCTCCATTATATCATTCTGTGGCCAAATGCAATAGCAGTTTATTGTATCACAAGGAAAAGTCTACTCAACTGTTTTTATACCACAATTATTCCTCAAGCTGGCTGATAAACATTATTGTCTAATTTTAGCTCTGGACATATATCTAATGATTTTATTTCAAAGCATGTTAATGGCTGTCTCAGTGTCAGATCAGCCGCAGTCCATGCTACAGCAATAACCATTGTAACACCATTGACCACTGACATCACTGTCTCAGTGAACACTCTTAAGTAAAGAATGAGAGCAATATACCAGATTAATATTTGCACCCTGTGCTTTATGGCTGCTTAGATATTGAAAAAGTGTATTTCTTCTTGTCAGAATCAATAGCTTTGATTCCTCTATACTTTCGCATTATGATTCAAGTTCCCAAGCTGTACAATGAGTAAAAAGCATATAACCAACAACATAAAAAAATTCTAGCCAAGTATGGGTTGGTATCATGCACCCTTTATCTGCAACTGTAATTAATTCCTGGGAGATTAATTCCAGGAGAATGTGTGAAAGGGAGACTCCATCCTGCCTACCACTCATGTCTCCTTGCTATAGGGTTCCTTCTGCTTAATTAAAGGGAGCACTATTTCTTATATGAGCAAGAAGCAAGGCAGAAAATATGGAGACAAATAAAAAGATGTGGATTGGAGAAAGAGAATGAGAAATGTAACACAGGAAAAAAACCCCAAACAAAACAACAAAACCCAAACCCACAAAAATAACCTGGGGAGAAGAGTTGGCCAGGGTGCAGTGATTAGTAGGTGTCAGGATGGAAGACAGTGACCAAAAAGGGACTGATGCAAAAAGGTGCTCTGAGTGGAAACAAAACTTCAAACAACCAAAGCCATTAGATACAGTGGAGAAAAGAGCAGGAACGGGATGAATAATATGAAGACTGAAGTATAAGCAGAAAAAGACTACCTCTATTATGTCCTTATGAACTCCTTGACAGAGCAATGCTTTCTCTAGCAGTTGTTCCAAACAGCTCATGTCTGTCCTATCCATGGCTACTCTCAATTGGTGTGAAATGAGCACCTTCACATTGCAGAACACCTGGAATAAGTTCCAGCTTGGTATCTGTTGCAAAGGCCTTTGCATCTACTCACTCATAGGCTTATCTACAAAGCTATACTTCATGTTCAGCATGCATATGTTCTACATGGGCTGTGTGAGAACATCTCTTTAGTTTTTAGCTGGCCTGCTTGCAGTTACATTCAAAAAACATTAATGAGAAGTTTTCCTGACCCTTTCTTGTTCATTGTCAGGGAGATTTTTTTGGCTGTGAAGGACTCCAAGTTCAATCCAGTATAATAAAAAACATGCAGATATGCTGGCCTCCAGTTTGCCTGTCTTTCAGCTTGAGACCTTCTAAGGTGTTTAAGATTCAATGTGTCTTTATAGGCCACTCAGAATAATGACAGAATCATTTTTCTATCTATTACCCTGGGTTCTTAGTGTTTTCTGCTGAGGATGTATGTTCAGTGGGCATATGTTCTGTGCAGAGGGTCTTAATATGCTATATAACACATTGATAATAATATGATAATAATGTCTACAACTGGGATCTCTGCTTGTTATCCCATATCTTAATTTAAATCTGATCATTCTTTGCGTCTTGACTGTTGAGGCTGTGTATTTCTTGGGGCTGGAAGACTGTGCTAGGCTCACCTAGAATTTACTCCATGAAGCCATCCAGTGACTCTTGTTCCACTTACTTTCACTTCCACTTTTGAGCAGACAGGAAATCCTTGTACAGTGTTCATAAAATAACTAGAATTTCATAGGTATCACGAAGTCTATGTACTTGACATCTCTGCTAATATGGTAGATGAGGTTTTCTGAGAGGGGTTCAGAAAGCTGAAGTTGAAAGAGGTGCTGCTCTGTGCTAATAAAACCATACAATACAAATGTAAAACAAAGGGATAAAGAAATTTCCATATATGTGTTCTCTGATTAATAATAAAACTCGGGAAAAGCAGAGACAAAGATAAGTTTCCTAAGCGGAGAATAAGTATGCGCATAGAGTTTACAATAGAATTAAAGGAAATTTTCGAGTTTTAATGTTTGATTACCCACTTCTTCAGGACAAACTTCTGTACAAGGCATTATCTGTACAAAATGCTAGTGTTTCCCAATCTTTTTTCTACTCCTATTCCCAACACTACAGTCTACCACCTGATAGTACATTCTCCTTTATATCCTTGCTTACCACCTGATAATACATTCTCTTTGATATCCTTGCTTGCAACAATAAGAAGATACATGTTCAGCTCAGAAGCCCACAGGAGCGGAACAGGCGTAATTGTCATCCTCTTGCTGACTTTAGGAACTCTCAACACTTGTTCAAAGACTCGCCGTCAGAAGAGTTCCCTGGTTAGATGCTCTGACCAGGCTGCAGTGGTTTGAACAGGTGAAGCCTGTGGGTACATTACTGTTTTTGGCTTAGTACAGGAGAGTGTTCTCCAAGAAAAGGAGCCCGTAGTCACCACTTACCTTGTATTGGTTCTGTTCACAGTGCAGTTTTCACAGACCCAGAGCAACCTAAAATTGGAAGATCCTCTCCAAGTGCTTTACCAGGGGATCCCCATCTCCTAAAGTGGGATAAAGATCCAAACCAACATGTTGATCACACTGAGCTGAACTACTTCAGAGCATACAAACCATTTAACTATTAAAAACTCATGCAACATTCATGAAATGAATTTCAGACAATATTTATGGGCCTTCATATTTGCCGAGGAAGTACAGCCTTCAATTATTTACAGATTCATTGCTCCTTTCTCACCTATCCATCCATCATCTGTTTCAAAATCCTTTATCATCTTTACCTATCTTCTTTTGCCATGCCCTACCAATCTGTCTTTTATCACCCTCCATTTTCAGAAGTACTAGTAATAGTAGTAGCAGCACTAGTATCTTCCTCCACTTTCTATTGTTATCTGCTGCAATGGTGCATCAAAACTGAAATGAAAATGAAAAAAATAATTAGGGAGAGGTTTCTAATTCATGTGTCATTTGGATGGAGAAAAATTGCTGCAGAGCTGTGAGAAAGACCATCTAATTCAGAAAAAAAAGGAGTATAAGGGATAAAATCATCAGAAGGCAATCTTAAGGTTACTCTGAGAGCAGCAGTGTGGATGCCTACAAATGATAGTGATACTGACCAGTAAATGACATCTCTGAAATCCTGTGTCTCTGAACTGAGCACTTGGGTGGACATCCTTATTCCCGGAATCACCAACTCTTTCACTCCAAGTATATAAGAAAAGATTAGATAAGTGTCTGTTCAAATTATTTAGCTATACTTCATCTGCTAAAATGCAGAGAGTAGATTATGAGACATTTTGAGAGTCCTTCTGTATATCTGTAACTGATAGCTGAGTCAGTAATTCTGATACTTGAGTCATATTATAATTCCCAAATATGGTTGCTTTGCAAAACGAATTACAATTTAAATCTGAAATTTGGTAGATAAACTAACACAAGAAAATAAGAAATATTAATCAAATGTATTGCTGTTGATAGCTAAAGCGGTATCTTTCTCAGTTTCTGTTTAGCAGGTTTCCTTTTTGTGTGTCTTTAAAATAAATGAATGTGTTGATATAACAGATGAGACAAACAATGCCTTTCTTTATAAGTGTGGTTTAGATTCTGAAATTCTTAACCCTACCTATTCAATCCAAACCCCACACATAAAAATGGTAAAATAGCCCTCTTCCAACTGGGCTGACATAAATGTGCAAAAATCCATTAAAACTTCTAGACAGAAACTTTTCAACACATTTTCTTTTGCCTTTCACTTCTTAAGAACAAAGAGCAGTGCAATAAACACTGGATGATTTTATTTTGCTCTCCTTTGTGCCCCTTCAGACTGCTACCATAATCTGGATAGTCTCCATTGCCAATACAGATGTATTGTGTGACAGGAAAGATTAAAGTTCAAAAGAAATTCAAGAACTCAGTAAACAGAACAACACATAGGCAGTGAAGATGAACACCTCCATGAGACTACTTACTTTATTGAATTAAACTGTCTAAATATATGCAATATCTGTTCTGAGTTGATATGGAACAAATAAGACCAGACCTGACTCTTTGATACAGTCTACTGAGCTCATTCCATTTTATGACAAAATAACACTTTGGTGCCAACTTTTCTTGTTTTCCCATCAGAAGAGTGTTACAGTAGACTCTAAAGTCAAAAGTGTATTTTATTCTCACATCACTACTTCTTCCAAATGGTTTTTCTCTGAGTGAATACACACTGCCTTCAGCATAAATGGTCAAGAGCATTTAGTGTAGGAAAAGTGGCATATTTTGCTAGCAATTATCTATTTGTAACCAGCAGTTGAGAGACTTTTTTTCCTGAACCACTGTTTTATCTGTTTAAGTGACTTGATTAGTAGAAGTTTTCTGAAAAATGTTGTGTTTTTTTTAGTAATTTGACATTTGCAAAGAAGCCATTATTTAGTTCCCCAAATGATTTCTAGCTATTTGACATTTTAGGAGCTGAAATTCCATTTGCATGCAACCTTTTGCATAATTAATATACTAAAAATGATTATTTGAAAGAGGAGTAAACCTGCCTTCCCATACTATGTGTAATTGAGGTCATAATTATCATTCAGCTATTATTTATCATCTATTCAATTTCACAACTCCTTACACAGTGAGTCCCAGTTCCAGAAAAAGACCTTTTGTTGTTTCTCTATCTGGTCTAGGCCTCTGACGTACTTCCAGTGTTAGTTTTGCTAAATGAGTTGTTTCAATAGCTTCAGTCATAAAAATTGAAGACAAGAGCAGAATGTTCCTACCGCAGATCAATCATTATAGATTTCAGGTTTAGTACTTGTTGTAGGCACTGTATATCTGTTTCTGAGGAAGAACCATCATTTAACTCTACTTTGGCACTTGGATCTTAAATTTCAGTAATGACAATGAGTGCTGTGCTTGATACCCAGGGCCACTATGGAGAAATGGGCACAACATATGAAAACATAGCATTTCTAGAGGTATTATCATTTGCCAAAAGGGTTAAAATATCTGTACACATACCTATTATATATTATTTAAAACAATGGGAAAAAGACCAATGCAGGGAAAAAAAGCTTATTAAAGTTGGAAGTGGTAATCAGAATTGTGTGGTGTATATTGTATTTAGGCTCCTGGAAAACTTTGGGTACATTTTGAAGGGCTGTTTAATCAGCATTGTGTAGCCACACCTTAATCTGCGATAAGTAGTTTAGCAAATATTAGCTAGGGCTTAGTGTTGAGCCTTTGTTATAGAATGTTTATCTAGGCAGAACAAAGTATAAACATCTCTTATGCAGAGCAGTGTCTCACCCAAGGAGTATGACTCAGGGACAGAGCAACAGATAAAGCAGTAGATGGTTTTAAAGAATTTGTGCTACCACCGATATTCTGAGCTTTACTTGTAGGTGACTAGGTTGTATGGTAGGACTCTCTTCTAAAACAACAACCAACCAAACAAAATTAAAAAAAAAATCACAAGTCATAAGACTGAAGTATGTAACACCCTATGAGTAATAACTATTCATTGATTACATTTCTTGTCTGTGAAAACAATCTAGGAAAGGATTTTGATGATTCAGAATTGGGGAAGTCATGGACTAAATGGAATCTGAACAGAAGATAAGAAATTCTCTTAAATTGGAAGACACACAAGCAGTGTGAACTTTCAGTTTAAATGTAATTAGGTAAAAGGGAGATTTATAACCACAAGGAGGAAAATATCCTGCATTTCTACATTCTATGATGTTTTTCTAAAATAGAGAGTCCTTTTAAAAACAAAAACTTTTCTTTTAAACTCATGTCTGATTATTCCTTACATTATTTCCAAAGTGTTAAAGAGGTTGCTTTTAGAAAAGCCCTGGGCTTGCACTGAAACTGTGGTCTTCTGTGAGATGCTTGAACACCCAGGGAATGGGAATTTTGCAAAAGATATTTCACACGACCAATGCCATTTCAGTTCAATTTCTTGCACCCTTGGCTTGCTGTTGGCTATCAGCCATCACTGTCAGAGGTGAAGCTTAGAGCCCCAGAAAACAAAATGTAAAAGAATATAGGGAAGCAGGAATCCTACTGAAAGCATACAATGAATCAGATTTCTAAAGATGAGAAGAAAGGATACAACAGGTTATTAACAAAATTAGAAAAATTAAGGCAGAGCTAGAGAAAAAGGTAAAAGAAAGTGAAAAGCTAATGAGAAGTAATGTTAAGAAGGCAAATGTGTTAAAGATCTTTTCCCCCTGTTAGTCTATAGCCAAATAATTACCTTGGGTTTATATAACTAACAAAGGCTTGGACAAGAATGGAAAGACAACAGGTTGGAAAGTATCAGTACTTGATGATTTGAAATAGGCATAAACAAATGAAATTCAGCTTCTGATACTTTGAGGATTTGGTTTAAGAGAAGCAGTCAGTTAACTCTGACAGCTGTTGAATGGATGAAGGAGGTTCTGGAAGATTAGATATAGTGAAGGGGTTTTTTTCTGTTTGGTTTTTCTTTGGGTGGTGTATACTATGAGCTGTCACCATGTAATTCAGAGAATCTGAGTCTGATTCCCAAAAAAGCTGTTGAAACTGATAACAAAAAAACTGAAGTTTTTGAACCAACTAGGAATTAACACAGTGAGAAATATCAACATGGCCTTATCAAAAATGAATTATTTCAAAATAAGCTAGCTCTTCTCCTATATGAAACCCTGTGTCACAATTTTAGTAAAAATCTTCCATGGTGTTCTTAAAATGAAGTTAAGGAAAAAATACAACATAAATGTGAAGAATTGAAAGACAGATACAGCTTACTGGAAAGCTATATTCATAGTTTGACATCATATTGGAAGAGATGTATTGTGCAAGGTGTCACCAAAGCTTTTCTTCAGGTAGGAATCTAGCCAGTGTATTCATAAATGAATAAATGTAGTATTTGCTAAGTTACCACATTAGAAAGCAGTTTCAAGTAGTTTAGAGGAAAGGATCGTAATTGAAGATGGCAGTGATGGGTCAAGAAAACAGCCTCGAAATCAGGTGAAAACCAAAAACTATACATTCAGAGTACATTCTATCAGGGTGATGCAAGTGAGACTTCCACCTTCCACAAACGAACCCTCCCACCTGTCCAGGAGCAGCAAAGGTCAACTGTTCCTTCAGGGACATGCAATTATGGTCAGCAGTGCAGAGGCCACTCCAGCCAGCAGCCAGTCCCACAGCACCCAAAAAAGTGACTTACCTAAGGAAGGTACAGCTGCCACTTTCAGCCTAGAGCCCAGATCCTCAGGCTAGTGTCTGGTAGTGAGACAGGACCAAGGTCAAGCCAAAATGTCAATCTGCAGCTCAGGCCAGGTGGCAGTAACCATGGCCAGGTACCAGCAGCAAGGTGCCACCTCTAATAGGTCTGGGCTCGAGGAACCTTGATGCAGACTTATTTAATTGCTGCAGGGTATCAGTGGGCTGAATCAGGGCATATGGAGCTAAGACAGGGAACTGAGAAAGGGATGTAGCAATGTGGCACAGCATGGCATGAGAAATTTGAAGCTGGATGGGGTTTTCAGGCTGGATGTGAGAACTCAGGCACCAGCAGTGGACTTGAGGCCCCAGGTGCTCTCCATGGGCCTGGTCTGCTTTTGATGAAAAGGAATTTTGGAGGGGATAGAGAACATCACTTTTTCAGTTACTAGTGGTAGTGTTTCATCACATTTACCCGATGTTGCAAAGCAAAGTGCAAGAGACTCATCCATTCTGTAATAAAATACGTTTGAGCTCCTGCAATAAAACAGCTCAGATTCAAGTCTTTCTAAGATTTTCTATCATACATGAATTTGTGATTGCATCACTTGTGATTTCAATAACCTACTGACTCTGAGAAGGCTTTGCTTTAGTGGGGCTCAGGAATTAGATGAAGTTCTGCCTGTGCCATGGTTTTCGTAGTTACTTGAAAACCAGTAGTACCAGCAGTAATCTAAGAAACGTGGATGTCTAATTAAAATTAAACATGAGTGTTTCTACTTCTCGTGTGAAGAACAGCTCATGGCAGTGACACACCTGAGCCTACCTGGTGGCTAAAGGCCATTGCCCAAAATCAGATTCCATTTCAAAGTACACAGTTGAGCAGTCTCTTCTTTTTGTATATCTGAGGGGCCACAAGGCAGAAGGGGATAGAAAAAGGATTCCGACCTTCCCCTTCAGAGACTTGGCCATTCTGATTCTGTGGCGTGCTTGTGTTTGTGACGACAAGTAAGACCATTAAGCTCCATTTTGAATGTGGCTGTGCCAAAGTAAAGACTCTGTAACCATATTGGTTCAAGCTAGGGAGAATTTTAGTTATATAACAAACATAGAATGCAGTGTGCCAAAAAAAAGTGTACAGTCATGTGGAGCTCCCCTTCGCCTGTTGATAATTTAGAAGACTGACACTAATGAGGTCCCTTGATAAGAAAAGGCAGAACTAAAAGCATCCTAACTTCAAAAGGATTTTGTGCTTCAAATATTAAAGTGATGCAGAGGAGAGAAAGGGCTCATAGTTGTGGAATCCCATGAGTTAAGTCAAACTGCTTGAAGATTAAAAGACATATCTGACCTCATATCACAGATATATAAATGATGGAAAATCTGTTCAGAGGAGATTATTATCCCAATTTCTGTACAATTTCTAAGGGAACTTCCCACAGGGGACTGTGTGGATGAAGTTTGCTAAGGTCAGACATTCCTGAGAATCACATGAAAGGTATGTATGACTTTGTGAGCATCAGGCGGGAGTTTTTCCCATATGTAAAGCCTGGTAACCATCAATGAGGAAAAATGTCAGTCATGCTTCAGTAAGGATTTGATGGAACTTGCAGGGACCATGATAATATCCTAAAAATAAAGCCATAGGAAGATTTAAAATGCTAAACCAAAACAAAATATATTGGATAGTACAAAAAAGAAAGATAGGCCAAGAAAAATAGAGTGGTTTCTGCGGTGAGATTTTACTGCACTAAAATTACTATGTGTTTCTCACCATCTCTGTAAATTTTTGCCAGGCTATGGCTGCTACAAGCATCTCATACCGAGAAATCCTGGCTGCTTATGGGTGTCTCATTCCAGGGACAAGTGGTTCTGTGCAGACACATCACTCATTCAGGTTACCTAAACCAGGTGACTGTCAAGGACTTAGTGTTCTTGGTTTTTAGTCATTGAACCTCTTCTGCTGTGTTTCACAGTTGCTGCGTGAGGCTAGCCAGGTACCAGGAGTGCCTTCCTCAGTGGTTCAGTGTTTAGGCATGGGACACAAATAGTGTAAGAGTAGGAAAATGAGGTTGGTGAGATGGTGCGTGTGCTAGATGTTGGGCAGACTGGAAGGCTTGGCTGGCATAGGGAGAGGAACAGAGACGAGATGCTGGTTTTCAGTAGTAGGGAATAGATGGTAGGGGAGTGGGTGTGGCAGTGTGGGGCTGAGCTCTTAGTTGGGGCTATGGTCTGGTGGGAAGGGCAGGAAGAATATTATCGTAGAATAATGTGGGCTGGAAGGGGCCTTGGAAGGTCAACTTGTCCAGCCTCTACTAAAAGCAGGGTTAATTTATGTGTTAGGACAGACTGTTGCTGAATTCTCATAGACTACAACATCTTCATCCAGGATAGGGGAAGGTGTACAGATCCCAAAAGGGAAAGGGCTGAGTTAGCTCCTTGCTGCAACTTGCCATGCAGTTGGATGTTAACAGAAATTGAGCATGTAGGACACACCTCTTTCCTAAGTAGGCTTATGAGCTGTCACGGAGCCAGCAGGGACTGGCCTTTAACCTCTATGCAAGTAGAATAAGGAGGATGGCTAAATTTATGAAAATACACTTTTACGAATCAGTTTTGGAAAAAAATTACTCCTTTAGGTGTGAAAATATAATATAGAAGAAATTCAGTGTTGTGTTCTGCAGGAAGATCCCAATCCAGAAGAGGAATTTTGAAAAGTTTGCCTCTGCAGATCACCTGTTGAAAAATCATAAGCAATTTGGAGAAAAAAATTCCAGTTCCAGGGAAAATTCAACTCTATTCTTAAATCTTGAGTATCTCCCTCTGCTTCTCTTGAAGCTTCTCAAATTCACTTCAGTATCCAAATCCCTGTTGACTTGTGTTGTGCAGCCACTTTATGAAGCTGACCAGTGTCTTGCTCAAATTAGAAGGAAAATTCTGCTCCCCTGAAGGGGAATCAGAGGACATTTTGGTTAGGTCAATAAAAACAATTTAAAAGTCCCCCAATATACAAAATATTAACTGTTTTCCTGGTAATTAAAGGTAGATCAGGTTGGCTTTGATGTCCTAGATTTAGTACCTACATCAAAGGGACTTGAGGGGTGTTAACAATAGATCCTGAAGTGGTTTTTGATACTTTCTTATAAAATACAGAGCAGTTAGCTGCAATTTTCATAATAGTCCTTCTGCTATTATAGCAATTCTGAAATGACTTTGTCCTTAGAACTTTTTCACTCTTGCTCTTCACTCTTTCACATAAAAATCTCATACTTGAGAGTCCTGCAGATGATTGCAAATGGACAAAAATGAACAGTTTGCAGACCTACTTCTTCTGTATCTTTTCTTGGGTGCCAGGCTGCAGATGGAAAGCAGGTGGTAGCCAGGCATGGGTCAGCTTCTTCTCCCAGGCAACTAGTGACAGGATAAGAGGACATAGTCTTAATCTGACCCATGGGAGGTTTAGGTTGGACATCAGGAGGAATTTCTTCACAGAAAGGGTGATTAGATGTTGGAATGGGCTACCCAGGGAGGTGTTGGAGTCACTATCCCTGGAGGTGTTCAAGGAAAGACTGGATGTGGCACTCAGGGCCATGGTGTAGTTGCCATGGGGGTGTTGGGTCATAGGTTTGACTTGATGATCTCAGATGCCCTTTCCAACCCAACTGATTCTGTGATTCTATGGCTAAGATGTCTCTAAATATGCCACCCTTTTTATGAGAAAGGAGTGATTATATGCTGCAGGACTGGTCATAATATTTAAAGGCATTAAAAGATGAAAGCCTCATGTGTTGCAGAGACATAATGCTCTGAAAGGAAACTATTTTTCTTGCTTTGTAGTTAGTTGTCAAAACCAGTGCACAGCTTTATGACTTAGATTTGAGGAATTATTGTCAGTCATTTTCTAGGTTCCCATTTTTACAATTATCTATTTTTAATTTGAAAGGGAAACAAATGGAATCGAGAGTCTTAAAGTTTAGCATAAATGGGTAGGATTTTCAATACTTGGAAAGTGCTAAATGCCTTTTTTAGGATCAGAGTTTCCTTGCAGTTTGGGAAATCTTGATATCAAACAAAGAATTTAACTTCCAAGAATGTATGTGGCAAACAATATGAACAAGGAAAACCTGTATCTAACTGATCAAAGAACTTGTGTATAGTGATAGATTTAGCTTTCACATTGATAACAAATTTGATTAGGTAAAAGTATCATCACTGGATGAAAAAAATGGGGCATAAACCCAATTAGAATTAGAATTAGGAATGGTATGAATAATTGAAAATTATTATTACAATTTATTATATCTCTCAGTCATAAGGAAATTCACTCCTCTTAACCTCTGCTCCATCTCTTTTTTCTGTATAAATAGAGGATTAAGGTTCCAGATAAAGAAACAGACATGAACATACTCACAGGAGTAGCAATAAACTCATATTTCCATTCGACAGATTGAGAAAACCCCTGTTCAGCACAGTAAGAGCTTTTATTATGTAGTCAGTGTTAGCAGATAGGCAAAAAATGCCTGCCCTTCCAAAGGACATGGATCAGACCTCTAATGGGCTTCAGAGTGGTCTTCCTCTACAGCCCTCACATCTGCATCTGTGTGCTTTCCTCCTAACAAGAAGAGAAGAGAAACAGAACTCCATGTAAGTAAAGGAACCCTTTTTCTTTGACTTGGTATTCATCTCTTGCAAAAGTCCATGGAAATTCTTGCTGGAATGCTTCTGCTTCCACAGGAGGCAAGCAGGGCTTTTTGATTTCCACACTGAGTTGTGATCATACCGTGATCTTTTTAATACATCATATGATGTAGATACAGAATCTTCCTCTCTGATCTGAAATACTTGTTGCATTAGCACATTATTACTCCGTGAACCAGAACACTGCTTTCTTTAATCACTGATAATGTAATTAATAATAAATTAAATCATAGTTATACCTATCCTAAAAAAACCTGAAGAGGTGCACAGGCTTTTTTCAAAGCCCGTTTTCATTAAACAAAAAGAGAAATAAACCACCTTTGCATTTTCAAGCCAAGCATTTAGTTTTATAATAATTTTTTATTTCCACATTTATTAAAATAGTTTCCTTTGCTAAAAGTTTTGTGAATTTATGTTAAAAAAATTGTATTTACTTTTAGTTATGCAATGAGGCCAAAAACCGACTAACTTTCCAGGAAAAAATCTAATTTAGTCTTAGTGTTAAACATTGTGTATACGTCAGAATAGAAATGCAATGCCTTGATTTTCTGAAATGTATTATTTTCTTAAGGGAGATAGCAAACTCTTTGACAAATGAGCTCATTATTAATGCAATAATAGGATAAATATACCATAAAAGGATAAAAAATATTATTTAACATAACTATTTCTGTCTTTGTAAAAAATATTGTTATAGGCATTAAACCTGACTTTCACCCCCTCTGCATCTCTCCCCAGTTTCTTAAGGATCAGGCTTAGATAGTAGGAATTGAAAGAAAAGAGACATTGAAAAATAGATTTGTTATGCCTGGGATGGTGGAAAGGAACTCATTTGTGAAATCACTGTCTGAACTGAATTACAGCCTCCTTCTCTGCTGCTTGCATTAGGCCCTTTAGTTTATAAGTCATCACTGCTAAAAGTTACAATCTAATAATAACAGTAATAACACTAGTAGCTAGCACTACAAGCTTCAAATGATGTTCCCTTTGTGTTAGGTATTACAGAAACACAATCAGAATGGAAAGATCAAGGGAAAAATAGTTGCTTTTATTTTTCCCATTTCACATCAATGAGTCACAATACATTTAAGCAAATCTCCAGTGTTCTCCTGAAATAGGGTTTGCTGCTGGAGTGAGGCTTAGAGCATCCTGACTATGTCTGAGTTACTCTTTACTTGCACTCTGCACTTTTACCTGTCTCCTGCCGCTTTGATTGTCCACGTCAGACACTTCTTGTAGCATGTGCAGGACACATGCCTAGACTTTACTGGAGAAAGGGCATGCAGGAAAGGGAAGAGGAAGTTGTAATCTTCGTGGTTTCACTTAAAATGGAAGAGGATCAACAGGAGAGCTGTCAAGGACTGAGTGCAGCTGTGTTTGTTCAAAGGTCCATCCACAGCATCTCATCTCCAGCCCGTGATAAGCACAAGTGGAAGGTGCTTATGGTGGAGTACAAGAGCAGACAAGCACACTCTAAATTGTCACTTCGTTCTTTTAACACAATTAACATCTTCTGTATTTTATAGCCACTGGTGGTGCACATTTTTCCCCACACCAGAAAACTTTCAGTACCTTTTAAACCTCCAGGGAGTCTAAAACCTCATCAGTTCTTGTGGGAAGGAGCTGTGTAACTTAAAGCTACCCTTTGTGAAGTACGTGGGGTTTTTTGGTTATAATTTTAAAATTTTATTCTGAAAGCGTTGCACTCAATTTCCTTTGCTGCTTGCTGTTGTCACACAGAACAGCTGTTCTGTTGAGACACAGAACAGCTTCCTAACCTCTGCAGGGCATGATTGATTGCATAGCTCTCTAACATACTTTATCCACAGTCATTTCTGCAACTAAAAAATTAAAAAGAAATCACATTTTATTAGCTGTTCATGGACAAATTTAAAGCAATATTCTGATAATCCTTATATTTCTATTACTTTTTAAACTGATAATCTTCCTTCAGCAATTTGAACTTCACGAGTTTCCTGTTGGCTCACTTTTCTGGTTGTCATGGTCTCTCTGAGTGGGAGCCCTGTTTCTTAGAAATGCAATATTCTTTGCTATTCCCAACCCCTGCTGGCTCAGCATCATCTGCAAGCTTGTTAAGCGTGCATGCTGTCCTATCATAGAGACAGTTTATAGAGAAGATCAAAGCAGTCCAGTCACTTGTCCTCCTCTCTGAATGATTTTCAAAATTTCAGAAGGTGTTTTCTTTTATCTTTCTCAAATACATAGAGATTTAAAGTTGTTTCAGGTGATTCTCTCCATAATCTGCAATGGAATATTAAAATGTTCCCATACATTGGAAGATTTTTCTGTTTTATCTATCACCCAGTTGCAATTTTCATTGTAATAAAGATGGAAGTGATGGAGGACAGTCCTTCTGTTGACTGAAGGTTTGGACATGGCTTGTCTTTCTGAGGTATACTGCCTGAGAAATTCAGTAGAATGTAAAAGTGTTTCAGGTCCTATACTAGGAAGTGGGCTCATACTCCATACCAGTATCATACTCTCAGTTTTAGTGTGTTATCTTTATTATATCAGTATTATAGCAAGGAAAAGAACAATTTACTACATTCGATTGGAAAAATTAAAGGTATCTTGTGCTAAAAACCTCAGACCATTGAATTAAAAGAATTTATGCATATTAAAAAGGAACTGTGAAAACAAGAAAAAAGAAAGATACATTGAGAGATGTGTTTCCTTAAAACATTCTTTGAATGTGCTTTAGTCTTCTTGTGCTCATCCATTTGTTTTATATTTTGAAAGGGTCATCTAACTATTGGACTAAACTCACTGATTGCCACTTAATGTTCAAATGATCTTCCACCAACAGAATCAAGTTTTGGCACAAAGAGCTTCTCCCTTTTGTTTACTACCCTTATATTTTAGTTTTCTGCCAGCCTGTATCTTGTTAGGCTCAAACTAATTTCTCAAGAAATAGAATAGAAAAGAGATCCTGTTATGTTGCTAAATACACATAACAAAAAAATAGATGAGTTGAAGTGGGTGGCCAGAATTACAGCAATATTCTAGATGAGCTTCTACATAATAGCATTTGAAGTAGAAAATTGGAAATTGTTTGCCTGATGCATCTTAACATTTTACTTGCCTCTTCTATAACTTCTTCAAGCTGGTGGTTCACAGTTTGACTAACCACAGACATTTCTTTGTGCCCCAGTCTTACAGCTAGTTTAAGCTGAGGTTTTTGCTGTTGGTTCACCAGTAAATGATGGGAAACTGCTGTACTTTGACATTCATCATATTTTGCATTTCTATTCATCTATTGTCAAACTCTTGCAGTTTGTTTTGTTCCATTTCTCTGCTTTGACAAAGTGTTCCTGGTGACTCTTGAGACTTTCTCCTAGCCGCTGTTGTCCCAGTAGATCAGAACAAAAAAATTGCTCTTTCCCTTGAGGCCCAAGCAGGCAACTCTGGATGCTCCACTCTACTCTGAAAATCTAGGTCTCCCACTTTCATTCCCCTTGGTTTTGACCTCTACTTTTTCTTTGCATTTTAAATTTCTTCCCAAATCCATAGTTCTACCCCACGACCTCCTCAGAACAAGGCGAAAACAAAACAAATACTCAAAAATATATCAGGCTTTCTGTGGTCTGTACTGTGCCTAGAATTGTCAGGAAAGTGATTCCTAGGAGCACAGGAAGTTAAGCCAACATTCATTGCCTCCAGAAGTGTAGGTAGGTTTGTTGTCATGAGATACCACCAAGAAACAGCCAGAGCAAGGAGGGCGAGCAATAGCAGAGGGTGGTGGCAGTGCAGGTGGAGTTCTGTTCTCCCACTGAGGTTACAGTCCCTCCATATCTGAGCAGGGGGGGTCATAGCAGGGTGCCACCAAAGCAGAGTGATTCGTGAGGTCCACTGTCTTATGAGGGATTGCAATCCCTCCCACAGGAGGAGGTGCAGCCAGAGAAAAGGAGGCAGGGCAGAAGACGAGTTAGTAGGTCTGAAGTCAATCCAGAGACAGTGCCAGAAACAGAGAATAAGATACATACAACTACAGGTATCACAGACTAAGTAGAGTAAACAACAGCCATAGCAGATCCAGGGGTTATTAAAGGAAGAAAAAAAAAACCAAACCAAAAAGAGAGAATAGATCTCTTACTCTATTTGATGTGTACATACTTGGTGGCTTCCCTTGCAGAGCTGTGTTCACCAAAACGTATGTAGTCTATGCACAGGTGGCTTTGCCTTGTGTTCTTTCATTAACCAACAGATTCAGAATTTGCTGCTTCGGTTTAGTTCAATTTTTACCAAAATTTACAACAATCCTGTAGTGGTTTTTTCTAGCAGGTTCCTGACAGAAAATTCAAAAGTTCAATTTCATCCAGTCATCCACAACAACATATCTGCAGCCTGTCAGCATTAGCAATTTAAGTTATGCTTTTCATCTACAAAAGCACCATGGCTCAGTCTAGACTGAGGCCCCAAGCCTGAGCTTGAATGGAATTCTGGGACCAATCTGCAGAGATTGTGTGGGTGGAGATCTCAAGTGAGGTTGGTCAAAGCAATTTAAGCCTATTAGTGCACTCATGGCCCTGCATGTATGAATCACTTAAAAAGCCTTCTAGAATTCTTCAAACAACCAACTCAAAACATGATTGATGAGCTAAAATTTTCTGCTCCGTTTTACCATTGCTTCTAATGTTCTCTTCTTATGCAAATTTCTTCCTGTATTTTCAGCTCCATCCACCCGATCTAAAATGAAGCATTAATCTGAATATATTCTAGAGCAGACACTGGCTGAGGTCACCACCTGCTTCTTGGTTTTACATGTGATATAACTTCAAAGTATGCTGTAACGAGGGATTCCAAACCACAGTCAACTGGGGTACCAAGAGAGTTTTAGTAGATCTGGCTCAGTCAGCTGCAAATACACGTGACCCCTGAAGGATCTTCCTCTGAGTTCATTTTGATCTGGTCAGATGCAAGACACTTCCAAATCAGAAGCTATGTAGTTGCAATGCACTGGGAGTAATGGCAAAGCAACTCATCTGTGCATGCTAAGCTAGTTTGGAAATAATTTTGTTTCTGAAAGTATTCCCTCCTCTAGAAGATGCTGATCCTAGATTTTTCAATCTAGTAAGTAAAGGAAGATAAGGTGCTCGTTAAAAGCAATGCTCCTTTCACCTTGGCCATATGCTGTTTATAAGCAACTGTAGTGTATTATTATGCCAGTGACAGTAGTAAATCCTTGGAGAAATGTTCCTGTGAAAATACAGTCTGCATATGTCTGCAAGACTGACAATCACTGCAGTGATTAACATAGAGATATCCTAATGCTAATCCCTCAGTACAATTTTTATTGAATCAGTCTGCCTCCAGCTCTGGATAAACTTTGCTTGTATATTTGTCTGAAAGAAAATAAATAAAACCAATAATTTCTTATAAAAAGAAATGTTCCATTTCTAAAAAGAAAAAAGTCAGGAGAATGCTGTGATTTCAGCTATTCCAGACAGCCGATGGAATAATTTCTGCATGATGTAAGATCCACATGCAGAGTACAGCTCAGTAAGCAATACCTTAGCATGAAAGATAATTTATGTCATTTGGCTCAGCATCAGCTGAGAATTGTGATTCTTAGCTAGCTGGCCAGTTAGAGTAAGCATGTTTCTGAGTGGCCAGCTCACACCTTCCAGACTGTCAGCATGCCAAGACACTTACCTGTTTTCTATTTCCTGCTGCTCCAGGAAGTGCATGTGTAGGATCTTGTCTCTGTGCGGGTCTGTTGTGGTTTTGCAGGCAAGTGAGCCTGTCAGTCCATACAATACTATGTTGAAAAGCCTTTTTTTGGTTATTTGGATAGGGAAAAGGGACAGCAGATTCTGGGGGAAAGGGAAGAAGGAAAACATACCGTAGTAAAAAAGAAGGTGCTGCCCACTGTGGATAAATTAAATATGTTTACAAGTTCACCCACTTGTTCTTTTTGACAAGTGTGGGCTAAATTAATGTAGTTGTCCATTCATTAGCTACAGATGGGTGACAAATAGGCAATTATTTCAGAGTAAAAAAAAATTTTTAGATAAAGTAAGGAAACAGACTACATCTTATCCTGCCTTTCTGAACAATTTTGGCTATCCCACTTATATAATTAGAAGGTCATTTCCCTTTGTAACTCTAAAGGTTTCATATTGATTAAATTCTTTCTTGTAAAGAAAGCAGTTTTGTCATATTAAAATGGTAGAAAAATCATAATTTTGCCATGCCTTAAATGTTAAAATGCATGCATTGCTATAAATATGGTTGCTACAGACCTGGTCTAATGTGGTGATTTTTGTCATTCAGCTCAGCTGTTCTTAATACATTCAGTGATACTTTAAGCAATCAGCTTTACATGGCCTACAATATTTTTCTGCATGGAGAAGAAAGGGTTCCATTTTACAGCCTGCAAAAGCAATAGCTGTTAAGAAGATGTCACAGAATCATAGCTTCATAGGATGGCTTGGGTTGGAAGGGACCTTTACATTCACAGGGACACCTTCCAGTAGTCCAGGTTACTCAGAGCCCCATCCATCCTGGCCTTGAACACTTTCAGGGAGGGGCATTCACAGCTTCTCTGTGCCTCACCTACCCCACAGTAAAGAATTTTTTCCTAATTACTAATCTAAACCTACCCTCTTTCAGTTTGAAGCCATTGCCCCTTTTCCTAACACTGCATACCCCTGTAAAAAGTCCCTCTCCAGCTTTCTTGCTGGCACCACTTAGGTACTGGAAGATGCTCTAAGGTTTCCCCTGCGCCTTCTCTTCTCCGGGCTGAACAACTTAACTCTCTCAACCTGTGCTAACAGGAGAGGTTCTCCAACTCTCTGATATCTTCATGACCCTCCTCTGGACTTGCTCCACTAGTTCCATGTCCTTATGTTGCGGGCCTGAGAGTTGGACATGTTGGGGATATGAGAGAGTATTCCAGGTGGGGTCTCACAAGAGCAGAGATATCTTCTAGCTGCCCTCTCCTACAGTTTTCATTTCCTCAGCACTTGAATAGACGAATTGCCATAGCTGTATTTGGCATAATGGATGGCAGAAACCCCTGCCAGGATAGAGAAGATGGGAATCTGTATGCAGGTGTAGACAAAAGACTTACAGAAATGAAAAAGAAGGGGGAAAAAATGTCGTGATGTATGTGGTTAAGCACTGGAACAGATTGACCAGAGAGTTGATGGAATCTCTGCCCTTGGAGGTTTTTGAGACCGAGCAGGGCAAGGCCCCAAACAAGCTGATTTAACTTGGGACGTCAGCCTGCTTGGTGACAGGGTCAGACTGGATGGCCTCTGGAGGTCACTTCCAGCCTAAGTCTTCCTGCAATTTTTCTGAATCAGCATAACCAAAGAGTAACCTTCCACAGAAGTAAACTCTCTTCTTCAGCAGACTCTCTATCTGCTTGTTTTATCTCACTAGCACCTAATGTGATTCCTCAGTTATGTCAAATTAGCAAAATTGGCCTTCCTTTGCACACAATATTAGCCTTGTTCATATGCCATAATTACTTTCACTTTCCACCTTGAAATTTAGGCAGACATCTCAATGATTAGATGTTATCGCTCTGTTTATGGTGTCTGACTGTACTTTTGAACATCTTTGTGTCGAGGACGAGATACTGACTACTTGTTTGTGAAACATTGCACAAGCATGTAGCTTAGTCTAGGGGCATTTCCAATGAGTCACGTTGATGGGAAACAGGAAAGAAAGCAATTTCCTCCCGCTCCTTGGCTCTTCTCCACTTTTCTTTATCATCTCCCCCTCCATATTTTGTGTCAACTGCAGGCTTAAAATCAATCCCTATCCTCTTTGTTCTCTCTTTTTGCAGAAATTCTTAACCCTTTTTTCATTTCTGGGGCTCACCATTTTGCTCTACAAGCTACACTTCCCAGAGGCAGCAGGAAAAATGAAAAAAGATTCACAATGATGATACAATTAGTTATAAAGGAATAGATCCTACTTAACTAATCTGGGAATTTCCTCGGAAAGCAGTAATGTCAGCTATCACATGCAGGAATCTCCCAACTTCTTGCATTTTAGTGTTTTGGTGCTTGTTTTTTACTGAAAGACTCTGGATGGGTTTTTTCCCCAATACATTTCTGTGTGTTTACTCTCAGCCTACAGCAATCTACGCAATTTTTGAAACTAGCCACTTCTATAGATAATTGGGCTAATCAGAGGTTTCAGATGAAAGGACTAAATCTTGACAGTACAAATAAGGTTTCCTTCAACTACTAGAGGAACATGATAATTCATGGGAGTCACAAGCCCAAAGTCAGAGTGTTTTCCTAACTGAGGGTATGTTTTTCACTGGTTTCCCATGCTGATAAACACCACCAAAGTATTTTTGTAGTGTGCAGTTATGTATGACAACTGCATCATTGACAAAAATGATGTTTTTAAACTGTACAAGTTGCACGTCCTGGTGATCTGCTCCTAAAATCCCTCCTGTGGGAATCAATACAAATGTTCCCTTGTAAGTCACTGCTGAATGGAATCAGTCTTAGAGTGCTTAACAACTCACATTTATAAGAAGACAATTTATAGGCTTGCAAATTCCATTTTATTGAATAGAATATGTTTCTATTGAAAATGGATAGAATGAATGGGATTGTTAATCCTATATTTTCAGGTTCAGTTCACGACTGGTAGAGCCTGTAGGTAATGAAAATTCAGTCACTACATGAGTGCTGCTCTTTTGCTTCCCAATGCAAAGTCTTACACTTTCTTTGACATTGGTGTGTTGTATAGATTGAGGCATCCTTCATGTCTGCCTATAAACATGTCTCAATTTCCAGTAAAGCGTCAGGGCCCAGAGCAGGCTTCCCTTGTTCTGGGAGTTCAGCTGACTGCACTCAACGTCCAGCTCACTGATGGGAGTTGCACTGAAGAAACCAACACCAAGACTCTACACAGGTTCCCTATCCTTTCCTTGGGAGGTGCCTTCATGCTAAAACTCTCTCCCTTGTTCTCCACCTGTCCCAGAATTTTTAGGGCTGATTTTTACTTAACTTGAAGAGCCAAGGAAAACTACTCCTTGTTACCTGGCCCGTGAAATGGGGAATTATGATTTCAGCATGTGTGCTAGGGTTCACTCCTTTCAGAGAGATGCACTTTTAAGAGTCATGCAGACAACAATGACACAATGGCAAGATCTTTAAGCAAAACAAAAGCATTTTAGTGGTATGTAATTTGGAAAAAGCATTTTAGTGGTATGTAATTTGGATTGCATGAAAATCAGCCCTTTGCACTAGTCACAATTTGTATGTTCACCCTTATGTCTCAGCAGTACCACTGGGTTTGTTTTTTCTAGTCGCTGTGAGGTGTAATTCTTGTGCAGCCACCAGAAAAATTCAGCAGTTATATAAGACATTAAAAAAGTTTCTGTTTGAACTCTTCCTGTCTTATTTTATCTGTTTGTAACTGGTAATTATGAGTTCATGCTGATCTACAATTTCAGTTTCCACAGCACTGCTTTTTAAAGTAATTTGGTTTTAGTCTGTCTTATTCTTCTCTAGTAATATATTTCAAGATTTGGGTGTAACACTGAAATATTCCTAAAGTTCCTAACCAGTTGCAAGTTTTTGGACTGTATTATAGTAATGGAAGCTGCCTGAATGACAAATGAGGCACAACAGAGCAGAAAGAGAGGTGAAGGGAGAGCAAGAGAAAAGAAGGGGAAAAAAGTATACAAAACTTAGCACAAAGGAACAACAGAAATGCAGATTGTAACAAAGAAAACCAGAATAATGAAAGGTAAAAAACAGAGGGAAGAGAGAGGCAGAGAAACATAAAAAATTTAATATAATTCTTTGGTCGCCGCCCAACAAATAGGTTAGCAAAACATCAATTTTTATCCAATCTCATACCCATATGCTTGAGACACTAGAGTAGCTGAAAGACTAATATGCCAGTGTGATACTTAAGTTTTTGAAGAAAACAAAAAACCTGAGGTCAAATACCAGATGATAAAATGAGAAAAACTTGTTGTTGAGAAACTGCCATCAAAACAATTAGAGGAGTTATCTGAAAGCACATTCTTAGAGACTGGAGTTCACACTAGTCGAATTTTAAGAAGTGGTGGGGCCAGTACTTTCTTTAGAATCTGTTTCTTTGGATAACTACCCCAAACTGAACGGCCTACTGTGTTTGAAAATCAACTTTTTATTGATTAACTGTTGCACTTGTGTTAAAGAATAAATCAGATGTGTTTAGTAAGATTTGCCTTCCTTCACAGCCTGTTTACCAGCATTAATGTTATTTCTATTCTTCTTGTTTTAAAATGCTGGGAGTTAAATGAAGGATTTCTGCCTTTGGCATCTTACTAAGAATTTAGCAATAGGGTGCTTGTTGCAAATTTCATCTGCCTCTTAGGTTTAAACCTAAATCCAAGAGGCACATATAGGATGTTCAGCTGTGAGACAACTTGATTATATTGAAGAGTGCTTGTAACTACAGGGCTGTTTGGCTACATGTCCCTGCTTAACAGCCTTTTGGTCCATCTATTAGTACTGAACTTCTGTGGAAATATAACAGTTTGTACTCACTTAAAAAATGTGACGTAGAACAATTTTGCCACATGATTTTGAACCTTGTGTCACATCACAGTTTTGTCTACCAGCAATCATAAATAAGACAGGAGGTACATCCTAGATGACAGGCATGTGTTCCTAGAGACACAAGTGTATAAATTGTCACTTGAGAATCTTCCTTCATATTTAAATTAACACCACTGTAATCCGTGGTTGCCCCCAAAGCACAAAACTTTGTGCACCTCTAGAGAACACCAAAATGCTTATACCAACAGTCACCTAGAGGTTTAGCTTATCTGTTAGAGTTCTGAAACAACTGCTAATTGAAATTTCTCATCCATTTGTAAGCTCTGTGTGTGAATTTGTTTTTAAGTCTCTAAGTCAAGGAACAGGAATGAAGGAATAGCAAAAAATTCCAGTTGGTTTTTTTTTCTACCTTCACTGATGTCGTACTCTTCTCCAGAAGAATATGGGTATCATCGAACAGAACTTCTTTCCTGATTCAGATTTAAAGACTGCAGTCAAAGGACATCATTGCAACTGGCTGGCAGTGGAGCAGTCAGTACTCACAGCCATGTGTTGCTTAATGAGTGCATGGCAGAAGTGGCCATCCTAGGGTGGGCTCCAGTCTCAGAGATTGCACCCCAGTAGTAGTCAGCTGGAAAATACTAAAAAATAATGTTATTACTTGAATCTACTCCATGTCCTTGATGACTAACTCAGGGTCTTAGAAAGGTCTTGACCACTATAGCATGTTCCCTTAAAATAGGCCATACAAGCTTGAAATAAACAGGGGTCATACTTTTAATTTCAAAAGAGCTCATTGGAAGATGATAAGCTATTATAGTCCTGACCACTTCTCCTTACCCTCTCTCATTTCCATCATTCATATATGGGAAAGCCAATCTACTTTCCTTCCTCCCTGCAATCTCACCCTCATATTTCTGTCTAGGGTTTAGAGTATCTGTGTTGTGTGAAGGAGCGGGCAGGGTTGGTCAGGAGAGATGTATTCCCTTTCTACTATCACTAGTTCACCAGGAACTTGTACACACTGAACTCTTACTTATCCAGAGACAACAGGACCATCTTGTATTATATATTTAGGAAACTCTCTGGGAAAAAAAGGAGCCAGTTGCAGTCTTTTCAGTAAAGGTAACTTACGACCTTTCACAGAATAAAATACTGCCAATGGAACACAGACAAGAGACCAGGTCCTCTTCTCCCATGAGTACTAAATGTTAGAGATTTCATTATTTTGGCCAAGAAATTTTGAATTTTTCCACAAACTAAGATAGTTTCAGCAAGGGTTGTTTTCTAGTCTGCTCTGGCTAATGCTTCAGGCATCTTTTGGGGGGCATGCAGTGAGCAGTAGAATCCCTTCAACACCATGCTATTTACAGGAATGAAACAGACCTAGGTCTCCCACACTTGCTCTGAAAACTTAAAAAAATTAAATATATATAAAAAGGATGAAGGGAGAGGTTTTTTGTCTCCTCCTGTACCTATGAGGAAAAAAAATCCACTGCAAGAAACTCTCTCTTGCATATTAACAGTTCTCAGATTGCATTTACTTCAACAAGTTCTAAGACATTTAGAGGAACATTAGTCTTTTGTGTTAGCTACATTCTGAACTGTTCAGATGTGCTGAGGCATATGTAGACATGCCAAGAAGCAAAAATTTAGAGAACTGGGAAGTACTAAAGGAAAAACAAACACGAGCAGTTACAGAGTTTTTGTATTTCCAGTAGCAGAAGCAAAAACCCAAGAATTCTAGGATTTCAATTTTGGCCATAAATAGCTGCTACTTACGCTTTATTTCACAGAATCACGTAAGCTGAATTGGAAGGGACCCTATGGGATCACTGAGTCCAGCTCCTGTCGTTGCACAACACTATCCCAGGAGTCACACCATGTGCCTGATAGCATTGTCCAAATGCTTCTTGATCTCTGTCAGCCTTGGGCTGTGACCACTTCATGGGGAGCCTGTTCCAGTGCCCAGACACCCTCTGGGTGAAAAACCTTTCTCTAACATCCAACCTAAACCTCCCTTGGCACAACTCCAGGCCATTCCCTCAGGTCCTGTCACTGGTCACCTAACAGAAGAGATCAGTGTCTGCCCCTTCTCTTCCCCTCACAAGGACGTTGTAGCTGCAGTGAGGTCTCCCCTCAGTCTCCTCCACGCTGAACAGACCAAGTGACCTCAGCTGCTCCTCACACGGCTTCCCCTAGAGGCCCTTCACCTCTTTTGTTGCCCTCCTCTGGACACTGTCCAACAATCCAATATCTTTTTCATATTGTGGCACCCAAAACTGCCCCCAGCACTCGAGGTGAGGCCGCCCCAGTGCAGAGCAGAGCGGGACAATCCCCTCCCTTGCCCGGTTGGCGATGCTGTGCCTGATGCCCCCCAGGACAGGGCTGGCCCTCCTGGCTGCCAGGGCACTGCTGACTCATGTTCCACTTTCCACAGATCAGGACACCCAGGTCCTTGTCCCCAGGGCTGCTTCCCAGCATCTCATTTCCCGGTCTGTTTGTACATCCAGGGCTGTCCCATTCTAGGCACAAAATCCAGCACTTTCCCTTGTTGAACTTCATATGGTTGGTGATTTTCCAGCCATCTAATTTCTCAAGGTCTCTCTGCAGGGCCTCCGCCTTAGAGGCAGCCAACAGCTCCTCCCACTTTTGTATCATCTGCAAACTTGTTTAGTATCCCTTCCAGCCCGTGTCCAAGTTATTTATGACGATGCTGAAGAGCACAGGGCTGAGGATGGAGCCCTGCAGAATCCCACTAGTGACAGGTCACCAATCTGATGTCACCCCATTCACTGTAACTCTTTGTGCCCAACCTGTGAGCCACTTGCTCACCCATCACAAGAGGTGTTTATCCAGCTGTGTGCCAGGCATTTTGTCCAGAAGAATCCTGTGAGAGACAGTATTGAAAGCTTTACTGAAATCCAAAAAGATCACATCAGCTGGCTTTCCTTGATCAACTAGACTGGTTACCTTGTTATAAAATAAAAATCAGGTTTGATACCCAGGACTTTACTCTCATGAAGCTGTGCTGGCTGTGACCAGTGACTGCATTGTCTCTCAGGTGTTTTTCAATACCTTCCAGAATGACCTTCTGCATAACTTTATCAGGTACTGATGTGAGACTGACAGGCTTGTAGTTTCTGGGGTTCTCCTTCTTGCCCTTCTTGAAAACTGGGACAATGTTTGCCAGCTTCCAGTCAGATGGGACCTCTCCACATTCCCAAGACTGATCAAAAATGATTGAGGGAGGTTTTGTTATGCCCTGCTTAATGGAGTTTTAGTCTGATACTTTATCTTTGTAAGATTTGGTCCTATGGTTGGTGATTCTTCTTAAAAATATTTCTAGAGTAGAATTTTGAAAACAATTTAATACATCTGCTCTAAAGTCTTTGCAGCTTCTGAGATTTAGAGGAATCTTTCAATATGCTCAGCATGTTTCTTAGTCTATTCTGAAAGGTGAATTATTCTACATAAGTTTTCCACGGAACAAAAAGACACTATTTGTTTCCATAGCAAAATCATAGTATCTTTTCCAGTAATCAGTCTGCATGTTTGTACTCATGACAATCTGTTTAAAAGCATAAGAAATAAAGTGTGCTAGCCAAAATAAAATGATGGGCAGTCAAACTATAAATAGATTGCAGAGGATACAGAGGAGAAGGTACAAAGTACGCTTTAAGTTTTAAAAATATTATAAGTGAGATTGTTTGGTTGGGTGTTTTTTTAAACTGATCAGTTATTTTCAGAGAGAGACCAAGAACTGTCTGAAATAAAAATAGAATTGTCGATCTTATCCTTTGTGTAATTGTATTGTTTGAATTAGTGCCACACTTTAGAACAATTACAGCCATAAATTATAAAGGACTGCCCTTCCTCATACATGGAATGTAGCTAACCAACACAGGAATTTTATTTTCAAAGTGAGTATTCCTCTGAGCAACTTTTCATTCGCCATAGCTGTTGAATCTCTATTTCAAGATTCATAAATTTTGAACATGATTATGAGCAAATAATGAAAGTTAGGGTCACTTAACTCTTCAAAACCTTAGAGCACCTGCTGTCAAGTACAACCATCAGGTACTCATCACCAGCTTCCGAGAAGGAGCAACTGACAGCTCCAAAACGAGATTTGAGGTTACAGGTAGCCCATGAGAGATTGTAACATGATTCACTCTACTCACACAAAAGACAATTTTTTAATAGTGATGTCAGCTGAAGTTTGCTGTTTTACAAAATGAAAAGCCAAACAGAAAAACTCCAGTGTGCAAGGATCAGGCTGCACTAGCAGAGAACAGGCTCTGTGCTTACACCTGAGGGTGATACAGGCAATCTGTTACAGCTCTTGCAGCCAGAAGGCTTACTTCAGGCTTGGCTTAAATTTACTGCAGGGCTGATTTAGGTCTGGTTTTGGGAGACCACATGCCCTTTAGTTAGGAGATGAAGCACATATTTAAACTGTCTGCTTAATCCTTTCTTTTGAATTGTATTGTAACATACCAGGAGGTGAAGCTCCTGGCTTAGAGCATGAGAGTAATGGATTTTTATAAAACACCTTACAGTACATCAAAATAAAAAGATTTGGAGGGCAGGAGAACGGGCTGGAGTCTCAGCCAGTTTGCTGACTTCACTCACAAAAGTTATAATCAATCTTCCCTTCAGGCTATTACAGGTACAATTACTCTTGTAATTGCCACAGAGATGTATGTGACCAGACCATGCATGAACAAACAAATGTGGAAGGAGGCCTCCAAGGTCAAGTAAGCAACAGTAATGATTTGATTGATTACTAAATTCTAAGAAAGGAGGGATTACAGGATCACTGGACTGAAAGGAATCTCAAGAGATCTTCTAGTCCATCCTGTTCATCATAACAGCTCAACAGCTAAATCTAGGTCACTCCTAAAGACTGTTTCTCTAACCTGTTCTCAAGGAAGACCTGTCTTCCAGCTTCAAATGATGGAGATGTTCTTGTACTATCTATCCCAGTTGCTTCATGACTGTGGTGATCGTAAGATGTTTTTCCATCCTGAATATTCCTTGTTAAAGTTTACTTCGGTAGCTCTTTCCTATGCTATATTTATGTAAATTGTTATTCCTCCCTCAAAAGCTTAATCCATATTCACTGTTAGTTTGTAGTCCTGAGAATTAAGTAGCTGATGGATTTGAACACAAATATAAGAAGTGTATCCAGTTTCCTTAATGCTCAGAACATATATTTCACTGGTACCATTTATGCATGAGTGACTACAAGTAGAATATGCTTCCCCTATCTTTCCATAGCTGTGCTTTACATTGGAAAAGACTCCTCTTTGATATTTGCAGCTGCAGAAGCAAGCAAACAAACAAGACTCAGATGCATGAGTGAGGAAGCAGATCACAGGAAATAATCTCAGGCTGATTAGACAGCAGCAATACATTGAATAGAGAAGAGGAAAAATGTTGTTTGGTTTTTTTCCTCCAAAACATCCAAAGATGATAGCATTAAAATTGCAAAACATGGCAGAAAAATATGATTTATTTGAATTCACACAGGAGAACCATTATCCCATCATAATGCAGGGATTGCCTGCATGTTCCATCACATGACAACCCAAATGATTCTATGATTCAGTGACAATGGCAGTCCTTTCCTGTTAATTGACATAAGCCTTTGCATGATTAATGTTCAGTTTCTTGTCACATGGGCAGGTAGCACAGGGACTGGTGGAAGTCAGTTCCTATATCTGTGGGGATTCCTGGTAACGTGAGTAGGAGGACTGGACCATGACCGTTACGAGCCTGCTCAGAGGAGTCTGTTGTGCTCCCAAACAGTTGTCACTTGTCGCATTGCACAATGAAACCTTACTAGATCAATAGGAGTATCCAGAGTAGCAGCCTTGCAGAACAGATTGCATTGATTTAATGGGTTTTGCCAACTGGTTGAGCCCCAGGTACTTCTACCTGCAAAATTTAATCAATGGGATACTTGAGATTTCTATATCTCTTCATACTTTATTGGGTCAATAGAGACATAAAGGGAAACCATACATTCTGGGGAGACCTTGCTTCCTCTTTTCCATACTTACAGGGAGTTTATAAAAAAGATGGGGGCAGGTGCCTGTAGCAATCAAACACGGGATAATGGTTTTAAACTGGAAGAGGGATAATTCAGAGTACATATAATGAAGAAATTTTTTTACAGTGAAGGTGATGAAACACTGGAAGTGGTTGCCCAGGGAAGTGGTAGGTGCTCCATCCCTGAAACTATCAAGGTCAGGTTGGACAGGGCTCTGAGCAGCCTGAGATAGTTGAAAAATGTCCCTGATCATTGCAGGGGATGGAATTTTAGAAGTTCCTTCAAACCCAAACCACTTTATGACTCTATGATATTCCACAGTGGAAACAAACTTTGTATAAAACTAAATCATATTATCATAACTTTCCCCCAAGTGATACAAACCGATCAGCTGAGAGACAAAACTTTGGTGGTTCCTAGATTTATAAACTAAACAAGTCCTATGCTAGTAAACTTTCTGTCTTCCAAAACAGGGTGCCCGTACTCTGGTTACTCATTTGCTTTTACATGGATGCTTTATCACACTCTAGCTCCAAAAAGCCCTGCTCTCTAAGCATTTATGTTTTCAGTTTCTGGTGCAGCATTGTGCCTGTGACTATTGGCTCACCTTGGCATTTTCTCATCCTGCTCTTACTGTCTATGATCATGACAGACAAGATTTTGTGACTTCTCAGGTTCATGAGCACCCTGCTTATTCAGGCTGACATCTGGATTTCTTGCTCAGTTTTCATTCGCTGTGATAAAATGTTAATCTGAGTTCATTTCAGGAGATTCTGAGTGAGAGGTATGATCACTTTTCTTGCTAGGTGAAGTAAAGAGTTGAAGTCAACTTTTTGAATCCCTAGGAAATAACAAAAACTCATGACTAATTAAATTAAGTGCTCTCTTAAAAAGAACTATTTAAATTCTTGTTTATGTGTGTGTGTGAATTATCTTTAGAGCTCTTATTATGCTATCTTTTAGATATATTCTAGCAGTAAGATTGTGTTGCAAGTGCTCTCTGACTGTCATCAGGGCTAGTTTCCAGGTGTTTCATACCAGCCAAATTTCAAGGTTATTTAATTTCTGCAAAGCTGGTGGTGGACTAGCCCTATTTCTGAACCTGAGGCAGCTGGAGTATAAATACTCAAATAAATACATTCCTATGCCCTAGAAGGTGTTTTGTGTATTGTTGCCAATCAGCACAGTGTATAAGTAATCAGTCACAGTACCATCAATACTGAACTCCACAGATCTGACGATGTACAATTAGTACAGGACTGTTTGACATCTCTTCTCTGCTGGCTTGACTCTCTTAATGTCTGGCGGAAGCTTTTGGTTCAAAACATTGAAAACTCAATACACATTTATTTTTGCAGACAGTAATGCAGAAGCAGCAGCACTCAGAGGCCATGTTCAGCTTTCTGGTAGCAGAACGTACTCTATTGAATAGCTGTGAACATATTCTACCACTGTAGCAATTGTTTGACAGGATCCTTTCAGAACAAAGGACTCTACAAATATCCTAGTCTTCAAGGATGTGTGTTACCTCTCTCAGCCCAATTCTTGGCAAGAAATTGATGAAAGGAAGAAGATACTTGTAATGTAATTTCTTCATTCAGGAAAATTTGAGGTCTCCTTGGATTTCATTGTTAAAGTAAATTGAGAAGAGCAGAGATTAAATTTTCTGTTAGTTTTGAATAACTGTTGAGTAAAGCTATTGATAGCCTAGAACATTTGATTCTTTTTAACCTTTTGAAGAATGCAATATGCTGTTTCAAGGCTAGCAACCCTCTTTTTCCAGCACTGACCTGTTACAGATCTATCACATATCTATCAGAAAATCAGTTTTTTCCCAAACTTTGTTTGTATACAACTGACCATCAGCACCATCTAAGCCCCTCTGTCACCTAAATCAGATTTCTGCTCTGAAAGAACTACCAGCTCCATTAAAAAACCTTAGCTATTGCTAACATCTAGACTATTTCCTTAAGGAAGTATTATTTCTGAGCTCAAACACAACCAGTGTTAGCATTAAGTCCTTCAGACATGGCTTTCTCCATGGAGGTTTATCAATGAGAAACTTGCAGCAGGTATTTTATTTTCCATTAAATAATCTCTACATGAAATGGCATCCTTTACTTCCCACCACAGAAAAACCTCCACAAGAAAAAACTGAAGAGAATCACTGCTCAGATAAATTAGTTTCCTGATCACTTCCTTGTCCACATTCCTACTGATATGATTTCTGAGGCAGGACAGTGCTATAACAACATACGTTTTGATGACTTTGAGCCACCCTGGGATTCCACCTTGCTAAATTTAATTAAGTGGATTACTGACATATACCATAAAAATTAATTTCTTTGCCAGGGAAATCACTTATGAAATCAGAGATTTTGTACTGTGACTATGTGAACAAGTTCCTAAACAAGTAGGAAAACGAAGGAATTCAATATCATCATTGCAGAAGTAGGCAAAAAAAAAAAAAAAGATGGTGGTGGTGCAGAACTTGACAGATAGCTCTGTGCAGACCAGTTCATCAGACCTAGTCTGGCTGTCCTTGCAGAATGCTGTTTTGTGACCTATAGTGAAAATATGAGACCAAATGACTTTTGTAGGGACCCAAGAGACTGAGGGCATAACTCGGAACTCCAAGACCCTGAGCAGAAAATTCCTACTGTATATTTAACAGTTATCATACAACAGAGATCCGTAACTCTCTGCTATGAAGTCTGTGATCTTACAAGAATACTTGTTGAGTACAAAGCTGACGAGTCAGTTTAATTGCTGGATATTAACATTTCTCTTTTAGTAACTGTGCCTTAAGCAGTTTACAATGATTAATAGCTCTACCAGAAAACAGATCCACTTTCACAGACCCACAAGGTGACAGGTGCTAATAACTGTATCCAAGGGATCTTATTTCATGCTTCTTGTTATAAGTGATATCATTAATTCCATTCTGTGCCACCTGCTCTTTCCCTTCCTTATGGGGTCAAATTTCAAAATAGATAGGATATCTACTTGTATTGGACACCAGTATTTCCAAGACTTTCATATGCTTAAAGTGGAAAAATTCAGGCTTGTAAAACCAAACAGACACAGACTTTGCTTACTGATGATTTAGCTCCTATGTCCCCGAGCTACCAAGTGGGAAAAAAAGGAATAAAATAAAAATAATGAAAGTCCAGGTGCTGAAATGTGTTTATATTATCAGCTTTGCCTAATTAGTTCCATTTAAAAAGTGTCTATGTATGAGAGAGAATAAGGGAATACCAAAGCGGTGGGTTAACTTGTTTTCAGATTAAGTCTTTGAAGCAGGGTTAAGTATCTAATTTTGTTTAGCAGTACATTGGAAATTAAACCTCAAGGAAATTGCATGTAAAATGCAATTATAAATAGGTATGAATAGGTCTCAGTTACCTTCAAAGAGGATAGCCATAGATTTTGTTAGTTAAATATTGTAAATAGTATTGAGAGATGGGAATGCATTACAGATTGCATAGAGCATAACAGTGGAATCTGAATACTATGAGTAATTTTTAAACAAGCTCTTAGAAAACCTAACATTCTTTAGCAGAAATCTCTATGTTACGCTGTTCGATAATAGGTTTCAAAATAACATTTACATTTTATCTTAGAATGCAACAACGTATATTCTTTAAAATTCAGCAAAATATAATACCTATATTACTTTACTTTCCTTCTTGTTATTAACAAGCTCCATATGTTTATGCATGATCACATTTTCAATGGCAGACATTTCAAGTATTTTACAGGCCTGGAATTACTGGAATTGATGAATTATGTTATTGTATTTTGGGACATGGCTATCCCACAGGGAAAATAAAATATCTGAGAATCTTCCTGGCTTCTTCCCAGCCTCCTGAGGGAAGAGGGAGAAGAATCACGTCTGGACAGTGCCACTGTGCATGCAGAGTTCTAAGTTAGAAATGCAGAAGGAGATGGGGCAATCTCAGGACTCAGAGCAGTTTCCTATCCACAGTCTTTGTGCATCTTGCTCCTGCAGAAGTCCCACAAGGGTCCAGAAAAAGGCAGATAGCTAGGGTGCTGCTTGTCCCAAGTTCCCAGTTCGGGGAGATGTTTAGGGTTCTCTCAGAACAAATTCAAGTCTCACAGCTGGAACTCCATCAGCAGTAAACAAAACTAACACCTTGAGAGGATGCCACATGCCCTCTTCATAAGCACTTCCCTGGGTCCTGTGACCTCATTCCTGTGCATAATGAGTGGGTAGCACATCACTGGAGCCAGCTGTCCTACAGTAAGATCTAGGAACAAAGGACTCGGTTTTGGAGTGTGTGCAGCTCTACTCGCAAGGCAGGCTGGAGAAGTTTTCAGTGATGCCAACTTTTCTCATTAGCCATTTGGGCCACTAGTTGGGTCTCTTTAATTGAGCATCATGCCATCTGTTGGACAATAGTGAACCATTAGAATCTGTATGGATTTCTTACTGGATCTCTGTAATTTATATAAAACTTTTGCCTTGCAGTTGGGATTGATTACATCAGGCTGCTCTAGTTTTTAAGCTTCAGGGTTGATACAGAGCTCATGAACTAATTTATGCTATACTAATTATTTCCATATCCCTGATTCTCCATTAACTTTAATTAATTTACGAGGTTGATGGCCTTTGTGTGCACACATACAAACACACAAATATATTACATTTACATGCAAAAATGCACATCACTCCTTATGAAATTGTTTTTTCCAGCATCATCTCACACTTATTTTTTAAATTACTTTACCTATACTAATATGTTTTAAATACCCAAGAAATGAAACCAGACTGTTCAGTCTCTAACTAAACCTTACTTAAAATTTCCTACATGTTTGTGATTTTCATTTTTTTCCTTCCAGCGCCTCTCTCTTCCCCCTCCTAAGGAAGTTTAGGTAAACATATTTGGAATATTTAATCTACTATAAAAATGGCATTATTTTTCTTTCCACCAAGAAAGCTGCTGTAATCAAGTTTGATCTTGTCACTTTAATTGCATGCTCCAGGGATGATGACTAACTTTCTGACACTGCATATGGAGCTATCAACATGTAGTATTCAAAAAGCTTGTTTTGTTAATAAGTGCTTTTTACCCTTTACATACAAAGGCCTAGAGATAGCTGCAAGCCCAACAACCTTCTAAAATCCATTTCAAGCACAGGTTTGGAGATGAACATTTTAAAAAGTCTTTTCTTCCTCTCCCAGAGTTCATAAGCCAGTATTGCATCATTTTTACTCAAGAGCATTTTTAACTTACCACTACTTTACAAGACTTTAGCGCACTAATTCAAGAATGAATCTCTGAAATAAAAAATTGGCTACACTTTTCTAAAATAGATTTGTATATGCTGAGGTTAGAAATTTTTTGAATGGCAGTTTTGACTTCAGTACCTTCTTGGATTTTTCCCTTCATTTTTGCTCAAATGTATGTCCTCACGATATGTATGTCCATTGTTATTTGAGCACTCTCATAAGAGCACCTTTTTGTTGAACGTGGAAAGAACAACAGTCACCATGGTATGAATCCCATTTCTTCCTTTTCTTTCAGTGGACCTGATTCAGCATTGATCAGGGAGGCTCAGATATACCTAATATTTAAGAAAGGTGCATGGGCTAGGCCTGCGCATTTCAAATTCTCAGTCTTACTCTTTTCACTCACTGGCTGAAATACTTACAGGACAAAAGGACTTTAAAAGCACTATGAGGACTCCCTTTTCATAATTTACAACAAGTAGTTATTTTTCTACACACAGAATTTGCTTTTTATTTCATTGTCTTTTTTATCTCCTGCCCTTGCCCTTGCATTTGCTCTAACTAGCAAAGATCACAGATCTCCTTTCCACTAAGTGCCATAATCTCAACTCGACATAGAAAATTGTCAAGTTCGACATTGTATTGTTTGAGAAGTAACATTTGGGTTATCCACACTTCTGAGGAGCTTGCTCCTCTGTAGGAATAGAGACAGTTTACAGGAAGGCAAAATCTGTAAGAATGTAGACCATCATCTCCACTTGTGTTCCTCACCTACCTCTGTGACCATGACAGCACTAAACATAAGTAGCCCCATAAATTCTGTTTTACCCTTTAACTGCAAAGCATCACAGGCTTTGTATTGACCTCTCAGCACAGTCTCTGCATTTATCTGGTTAGGCCTTTTTTGATTTTATCTGGTGTTAGCTGGAGCACCAGTTGCCTGATGGCCACCTGCCTGCTGCCTTCCTAGGCTGGCTTCAGCCTGGGAGCGCAGAGGGCCTTGGGTTGGCCCTCCTACACAGTCACTGCAGGACACTCTGGGGTAAGGGGGCTGGGGGAGGGCTGCATTTAATTTTCAGTGTTTAGTTTGGAAGAAATAATGACACAGTGCCCTACGATAAGGAAACATATCAAAAGAGCCAATTAAACATTAATTGCTCTAACAATACATTCCTAGATCTTCCGTAGTTTGTACACCTTTTTGCTCTGAACAAGATTTTGAGTGTAACCACCTAGCACGCTGTGGCTCTGAGAGCAGTTCATGTGTACAGGTATTCTAGAGATAAAAACACCTGCTCAGAACTATTAGAAGTTGTCAGGCTCATCTGAGAAAAGACATCATTGAGAACCACCCATGTTGTAGTCAAAAAGAGAAGAGTTAGCAACTAAAACTTACCCTTAACTAGCAAATAATCTAACAGTACTGAATATTTCCAGTCACACATTGATCCCTGGGAAAGGAAACAGAGAAAAACCTGAATAGGAGCAGAAGACCTGACTGGCTAAAACAAACACTACTTAAAACTGAAATATTACAAACTTATTAATTACCCCTTAGTCCCCAGAATCAAGGGACTTCAAATAGAAAACTTGTAACAGCATTCATTTCTTCCCCTCATGACTTTGAGGAAAAGCCGATAATTTTACCAAAGTTTTAACAATGCAGAAATGTCTGATTTCCTCCAAAGAACCTATGCCATGCTCCTGAAAATGAATTTGGTACTCATCCATCATCTTTTTGGATCTGATGCATGGGTGTGTAATGCCTACCTGTTCTGTACAGACACGTGATTTTTGATATCTCTCTTTTTATCTCCAAGATAAGGGATGCTACAATTCCATTTTTTTGTGATTGGAAACAGTTGTGGTGGAATAAACTGTCATTATTACCTGTCTCTTTGAAAGGGATGAAAAACCACTGTCATACAGCTGGTAATAGAGAATCAATAAATGAAACCGAAGTTAACAGGAAATCCATTTTCTGTTTTGGATCCAAGTTTCTTTTTGGTCTGTCAGGGAAGACAAATATCATGGATTGAATAAAGTGAGAAAGACAGAAATGGTTGGCAAGAGTAATAATATTACGAAATAGACTAATATATTATCAAGTAATCCACATTTAGTGGAATATTGGCCACATTTTAATCTTGAGTCACCTAAAATGGGATTTTGGGCTATCACAAGCAGAACAGTCTAAAGTCAGGGAATTTTAACTGAAGAAGTCAATGACCACCTGTTGTCCTTTGCTTAGTTTCTCTTCTGGGTTTGTCCCTTCAGTGAGTATGTCATCAGCATAGTGAAAAAATTCTGCAGAGGTATGGTTGCTAAGGTTTCATGGGCAATTCCATGGCAGATAGCAGGACTCTTTCTTCATGGGGGCAGCTGGTTCCCAGTGTACAGCACACTGCTCTGGGAGAAGGCAAATGGGAATCTCACTTCTCTGGCTAGAGATTTTAAAAACAAACAAACAAACAAACAAACAAAAGGCATTTGCAATATCATTTGTAGCATAACAGGTATATTTAGCCTCTAGCTCCAAGAATGGTTGTACCATGTCCAAAACTACAGCACCTAATGGATGAGATCTAGATCAAAGGCAGTTAACCACCGCTCTGCAATGTTCTTCTGAACAGGATAAATAGGTGTGAGACACACACATTTTGGACACGACCTGATGTTTTCTGAGAGAACTGGCTGATTTTGAAATTTCACTGCCAGACCCTCAACTGGTTTAATACTGCTTTGACAAATTACTTGGGCTCTCAGTGATGGCAACTGTGTCTTCCTGAGCACATGGAGGCAGAAGATGTATCATCTATTCCAAAGACCCAAACCAGTATTTTCTGGCATTTTTATTGCTTTGACCTCACAATTTGTGTGTGTGTGTGTGTCTGTAATACATGTATATAACATGATGTGCCAGTGTAATATAACGCAAAAAGAGAACTTTGAATAGAATATGGAATTGCAGTAAGCATATGTGGAAAAGCTAGAAAAGACAAATTTTTAAAGATTTCACTGAAAAACCCCCAACACCCATAGAGCAAAAGGGAGATTTTTCAGTGGTGCCTGTGTATTTTTCCCAGTTTGTGCAATGGACTCTTTTACACTCTGTATTTTTAACATATTTTAGCTTTATTTTGACTGCCTCAGGTTTCAAGGGGTCGTGTCTGAGATACCCTTTCTTTGCATGATTTACAGGTGTCTTGGGGTGACTGTGCTGTTGTATCCCCTACCACCACTCTATGCCCAGACATGATTCCTGAGCCTTTCTGTGCCTTTAAAACTGGATGCAAGAGACAGAGAAAAACTGAGCGAACTTTTCAAAACAGTTTGTGCTTCAAGGACACAGAGATTAGCTACTTCTGCGGCGGGCAGAGGGAGCACTTTTTTTTCTTCTGGCTTTTCGGTCAGTTTTTTTTCGGCTCTGTTTCTTCGGAGAGGGACGGAGAGTTGAGGTTTTTTTTTCCTCTTGGGACTTCAGTTTTTTTTCCCCCTTCTTCTCTTCTGGACTTGTTCGGAACACCAGAACATCAGAACCCCACCGGGGGACCTTCCACCGGCCTGGAGGGGGGCCCCCCACGCCAACCCAGCTCTGAGGAGGAGGAGAGAGACCACACCCACAGAAGGACTCTAAAATCTTTCAGGTTTTCTCTCGAGAGCGAGAGATTTTATTATTCAGCATTATTAGTATTGTTTTCCTGTGTGTTTGTTAAATAAATAGTTCTATTTTTCTCCTTCACTTTCCTCTGAGGAAAATTTGTTTTTTTCCCGAACCCAAGTGGGGGAAGGGGTGGTTTGTAACCTGCCTTCCTTCGAGGAGACGTTCCTTTTGGACGTTTCCCTGAATTTGGCCTAAACCGTCACAACAGGGAACAAGAAGGAGCGTGTTTTACCCTGTAAGTCTGTCTAGAGTGGTCAAGAGAATAAATCCCAGTGGCAGCAGCAGCATCAGGGACAGTGGCAGTAGGTGCAGGGGTACCAATCTCACCTATTTGAACCAAAGGTTTCTTCCACTAGAGTCAGACACTTCTTCCCCCAGTGCCTGCCTGCCACAGGCCACAGCCCTGAGAGGTGTAGGTACACCTGTTTTGCGTAGATAGTTGTTTCTCCCCGCCACCAAAGAGTGTGTCTCCAGCCTCCAGCAGGTTTCAGTTTCTTTTGGAACTGTGTTTGGACAGGAACACCATATGCCTCAGACTGGATAAAGTTTCTGCATTTCTGTGTGCGATGAGTAAATATTTTTTATATGATTTTTGTTTTCCACTGTTGTTTTCATGTGCCTCAGGGCTGGCTGAATTGTCACAGCCTGCAACATAGGCTCATTCCATAGGCACAGTTCCTTGTGTCCCATTTTCCATCTTTAAAAAAATGGGGCTTAACGCTTCTATTCAGGCTAAAAATATATATATATATATATATATATATATATATATATATATATACTTATATTATGTATGCAATACAATTTATTGAATTTCACATCTGTCTTGACCATTTAGGAAAATACATCATATCCCACATTTCAACAAAATTGCTTCTTCTATGCTGATATGTTTGTCTTCAGTTACAATCATCAATCAGTGCTCAGTTTTAAGGAACACATTGGAACTGATTTTCTCTAATGTTTGCTTGGGCAAGAGAAGGATTTTGCACCAGTTTAAGTGTGACTCAGTGTTTAGTAAAGATTTTTATAGCTGAGGTTTCTGGCAGTATTAATTAGAGCCAATTATAATGTGATAGACAGGTTTTGCCAGTTTAAAATTCTTAACAGAACTCCCTCTGTCTCTTAAAAACCAAATGGAGATTTTGATTGCATTTGCATGCCTGAATTGTTAAACTCCTTGAATGTTAGAGTCCATGAATATAGTAGGATATATGAAGACTAAATTAACAGAAGTTTACTTTGGCAAATAACCAGATGTCTCTTTGTGTATATAACACTAGGAATGAAACAATATTAAACATAATAAGTATTTTGGGGCTGTTCTCCATGTCATTGCTGCTAACAATGATTTTCGAACACAGCTTAAAATTTTCTGGTCAGACTTCCTATTATTGATACTTAAGAAATTTTTCAATTATCGCAGTTGGTAATTTCATGTTTCTATTTGATTGGAGCTGGTGCTAAGCTATTAATTGGAGAAATAAATATATTTTTAATGAAGTATTTTCTGTCATTATCTGCTTCAGTGGCTTCCTAGATACAAACAAAGACACTTAATTAGTGTTTCATTTTCTCTCTGGTCCAATAAATATTTTAATCAAATGCAAGGAATAAGAGCCAGCAAGAAAAATTCAAAAATCAGCCAGCGTATATCCTTAAAGTACCTCATTACTTTGGTTACTTTCTGCACATATAGCTTCTTCATGAAAACCTAGTGTTGCAGGGTTTTTTGAAATAGATGTCAAGAACTATTTTTTGTTTAAAATTGTTTCCTGGCCAACCCTACTGCTAAATTAAAGCTTCCAAAATTCACTTTCTTCAGCTGAAGTAATCTTCAACACTGTCTTATCCCAATGTCAGCTAGAAGAAATGTGAGTTAGTTATCCAGTAAATCTTAATTTTCTTTTCTAGAAAATGCATTTTTTTTCATATTTTTTTCATAAAGACGCGTTCTTTAATCATGTATGGCATCTACCAGGACCACACAGTGACTGACATGCAGAGTGCTGTATATGCTTTCTTTATGTTCTAAATTAAATGGCTGCAAGAAAACTCTTGTTAGACAGCATATGTAGACATGACTTATTCTAAACCAGTTTTCAGTGCAAAACCAGTGGAACTCACATGACCAAAAATACACTCGTTCACTCTCCTTAATTTAGTATTCAATTATTATTAATATCATTATTAGTTATGTCATCTATTGTTAATTATTACATCTTTTTAAACATGGCTGATCTGCTAATTTGACTTGAATTTTTCGCAGCCTGACCTTTTCTGCAATTTCTGGGGTTTCCAAATGATGATGTAGAGTGCAGACATTGACTATTGTTCCTACATCACCATGTACAGTGTAGTACATTTCATCGTATTCCATGAATGCCGTCGCCAAAGGCCTTGGTATGCAGACACCAAAGCTGGAATAATTAGCCCTGTTCATCTTCCATACTTCTCAATCTCCCAGGGCAGATATATTTCTCTACTTGTCTTGATATCTACAGATGCAAGGCACAGGTAGGCTTTTATATGTCTTTGTTAGTACAAATCACTTTTTTCATGCACTGTACTTTTGGTTTTAAACATGTGAACCATTAATTCAGCTATAGAAACTGATATCAGTACTGATTTTTCATGGTCTCAAACCAAAAAAGTACTGTTTTTCATAGAGTTTATTCTTTGGGGTATTAAGAAAGGTGGGAATTCACTCTTTGAGATCTTAAATAGCAGGCCTGACCAAAACATTTGATCTATTTCTAATTCTGTTCTTGGCTTATATTTCTGAGACTTTTTTTTAAACTCCTTTCTTCAGTGACACACGTCAAGTGAATGTATTCAGGAATACCAGATCCTTGGTTTCACCCTGTTAGAAGCTTACTGAGGCACCCAGTTCTTTCCGTGAATATCTTCAAAAGTGCAGCCTGTACTACTGGTCCACTTGTCGCTATATGCTTGATGCACGTCATCGTGGAAATCACAACTACGAGCCAAAGCCACTTCAGTGTAGAAAAAGAGAGCTGGTGTTCCCCTGGTAGCAGAGAATTTTCTTGAAAATATTTGCTAGAGCTCATATACGGTATTACCTGTTCTACCCTCATAACCTGCTCATCATCACAGTCCAGCAGTGCCCACGATCTCCTTCACTCAGATCACTCACAGAAATATCTCCTGTGAGCATGGCAGCACAGTGGAGAATCAAGGTAGGAGCATGTGCAGTTTGGTGCAGGTGCTGGAGGCAGTACAGGTATGGTGACAATTACTGCCTGAGTGAAGTTGCAGGAATGCCCCAAAGGCACATTATAATAATTCTGCCCCTTTAGAGTCTAGGACCTACTTAATCACTGGTGCTTCTCCCACCCCTTAGACTGCCTTTGCTTCTTGTGCTTTCATGCCATATTTGACTATAAATCCTGGATCCAAACCCTTTGCTGAACTTTGCAGTACAGTTCTGTACCTTGGGTTTGTTGTGAATTGCAGAGACTTTCTATCCAGATCCATGCCCTAGATTTGTGCCTAGTCATGCTTTTAATTTTTGGAAGCTGAATCTGCTCTATCCTTGTTAGCAAAATACATCTCAGTGTGAAGTCCATGTACAGAAACCTCCTCTTACTATCTCTCTATCATATGCAGTAGGTGAATGCATTGTAACTAGACATTCAGCATTCACCACAGGTATACCTATATTCAGAATTCTACAGGACTCACTCACTGGTTCTGTGCACTCTGTAACCCAGATGTAGATTTTACCTTACATTTATCCTTCTCTCAAACATCTGCATGAATTATTCCAGCCCCACCTTCCCCGGGAACTTGAACCAAGAAGGGTGAAATGCGGTTCTGCAGCTGAACTCCTTGTTGCCAATCTGCAGTCAAGGATGGAAAACACTGATTGAAAAAGCCCATGCAGACCTGAGGGGCAGCCTGCACCCATAATGGAGCATTGTCTTGCATTTGTGGTTTTGCGCCAGAGGCTTTCTATGCTTTCCCTGAAGTAAGACTGTTAATTTACCGCCTGTATTACTTCAAAGGCTAAGAATAAATCAGACTCTCCTGACTGGGCTGCAACCTGAGATTCAGTATGAAAGAGCCACAGCTGAAAATTTTTACTCTTCACAAAGATAATTTCGCTCTTCCTTCATCTCTCTGCTTCATTTTATTTTGCAGACAAGTCGCTTTAAATAGTACAAAGCCACTGCTTGCAAACACACTCCTTTCCCCAAATATAAGGGGCTTTCATCATCTTCCCTCAGGATTTCATCAGCTTGCCCCAATATTAAGGGTAGTGCCCCCCAAGACAACAGGCGGCTGTATGAGAAGGACCACTTTGAGCTGCAGAAGCAGTAGCAGAGTGACATGGATGTCATCCCCACTGGGCCCCACTTCTTCACCTCAGCGAGTCAAGAATTCACCAAGTAGTTCTGTAAATCTGTCATGCTATTTGCTACTCTTAAGTTGTCTTCTGAGGTATGTCTGGCAGGACTACAAAGAACAGTGAGATCTGAAGCCTGATTCATGAATTATGGGGTGGTAAGTTGAAAGAACTCCATACTTCTAAAACTGGGTTGGCTTCTTAATAAAACCTGTCATAACTGTGCCCTGACTGCAGCAGTTATGTCCTCTGAGAAAAAAATAAACAACAAAAAAACCCCAACATACTTTTGGATGCATTTATTGGTGACTCTTTCCTCTTGCAATGTGTTTTTCCTACTGTTTTCCATGCAGATCACTAAAATGTCTAGGATGTTGCTTTAGGCAAGACAGACCATTCTTCCCAGAGTGAGTTCCCCTCAATGACTTCAGACCTTCCATGAGTTTTTCTTCACCACTTTAAGGGAAAGAGCTGTACTGGTTTCTATTAAAAATATTAAGATTCTCTGGCCACCATCTAAGCTCAGGAATTGAGGCCTGATGTATGGGAATGAGCCAACGCTTTTATGGTTGTATCCCATGCAGTTCCACCCATCCCTATTCTCCTCTGAGTCCTGAAGATATTGTCTTGGTCTCAGTATTTCATGCTTCAAGGCTCGGTTGGCTTCCTGCAGTAGACATAGTTTGCTAAGAGGACGTTTCAGGAAAGTGAAATGCAGCACTGAGGAAGCTTAAGATATCTGGCTTTTGGGATGCTGTAAAGACTGCCATGTCCTGACCATACGAAAAAATTTCTGTAAGGCTGTGAGAATTTGAGAGAAAAGAGATAAACAGGCAGAGGAACTCTTTCTTAAGCCTTTTCTTATACATGTCTGCAATATTCAGCCCATTGGAGGCTGATTTCTCTGGAAAAATTCAGAAGCCGTAGTAATGTAGTAATGAAATATTAATAATAATTGAAAAATGGAGAGAAATAGAACAAAGACGATGTAGGGGTAAGTTTTCCAGTGAAAGAAACCTGGTAATTGACTTTTTTCACTGATATCCCTCCCATGATGTTCTTAGAAAAAATTCATTTTTTCCATTTACACAACTGTCCATCACAAGGAACTGCTGTGCTAATAAATCCCTGCCTCTCAAAGAAGATAAGATACATCTGTCGTACAAATAATACTTGAAGTGAGTTAAAGCAACAGGAGGTTAAAAAAGGAAATTAAGCCAAGGGAAAACTTTAAAAGGGTAAGAGCAGCAAATCAGCATTGGAAGGCTCATCATATGTCTGGGTAAAAATTGATAAAATGGAAAAGAGGCTGTGGATTTGGGTTTTTCCTGTCAGATCTACTTCAAGCAAGTTTTCAAAAAATATATCGCTACTGTCAACAATAGCAAATGATGTTTTGTTGTTAAAGCTGCTGTGTTGCAGTCAGTGCAATGAGCATTATTTTAAGTTTCTTTCCAGTGCACAATGCTTTTAACTCTGTGGTATATGTATACAGGAGCAGGGATTGCATCTCTTTGTGTGTGTATGAAAGCAGGTGAGTGTCTTGTTGGGGTATGGTAGGCCGAAATGACCTCTCTAACAAACTTAGGTTAAGTAACAAGAATACCATGGTCTCAACTGCAAAAGAGAGGTACCAAATTATTTCCCATGCTTGCCAGTGTTGCGTAATAGAAGCGGACAGTTATCTAGTTCATCTGTCCCCAAAACAGAAATGGGAATAACATAATGTAATTCTCATCTTTCTCTGCCAAAATATCTTGGTTCTTAAGTTTCCAGTTCCTGAGTTACAGTTTACTGTTTACAGCACAAAGCCTCAAGTGTTCCCATCTCAAGTTCCCCAAATTTGAACTTCCATACTGTAACTGTACTAATACTCTGCTCCTAGAGTCACTTTCCTCCCAAGATTCGCAGTCACAGAAGAGACCTTGGCAGGGACCTCTGCAGTTCATCTTGTCCAACCCCCCATTCAAGCAAGGTCCCCCAGCAGGTTGCTCAGGACCACGTCCAGACAGCTTTTGAATATCACCAAATTTGGAAAGCCCACAATCTCTCTGGGCAACCTCTGCCAGTGCTTGGTCACCTTTACAGTGAAAAAATGTTTCCTGATGTTCAGAGGGAACCTCCTGTGTTTCAGTTTGTGCCCATTGTCTCTGGTCCTGCCACTGGGCACCACTGAAAAGAGCCTAGTTCTATCTGGTTTGCACCCTTCCTTCAGGTATTTATATACATTGATGAAATTCTCTCTGAGCCTGCTCTTCACAAGCCATGTTTCTCAGCCTTTCCTTAGATAACAATACTCCTCTCATTTAATGATGTTCATGATACTTCACTTGACTCTCTCCAGTACTTCAGTCACTCTCTCATGCTGGGGAGTCCCTCAGGACCCAGGACTTCAGGTGTGGCCTGAGCAGTGCTGAGGAGAGGGGAAGGATTGGTTTCCTCGACCTGCTGGCAACACTCCCCTTCCTAAGTGCAGCCCAGGATACTGTTGGTCACCTTTACCCCACGGGCACATTGTTGGCTTATATTCAATTTGTTGTCCACTAGGACCCTCAGGTCCTTTCTTCACAGCTATTTGCTATCTGTTCGCCCCCAGCATGTACTGGTGCATGCCCTTCTGACCACAGGGCTGCATACTCTTCCTCACCACAGTCCCCACATTCATCCATTATCTTGTCTCACCCCTCAGCTTCTGCTCCTACATAGACCTCCCTCCTCCCCTTCACTCTCAGCCCCCAGCCTCAGCCCACGTGTCTACTGTCTGCAGTTGCTCTGCAAATCTCTTTCTTTCTAGTTTTAAATAGCTGACAATTCTTCCTGCCTCCCCCACCCCTGGACTCGGATTACTCTCCATTTGTCATTGATTCCACCTCCATTCCTGACTTTCCCCACAGGAAAAACAAAATTCGGATCCAGGCTGCAGCTATCAGAAATCTGCCTGGATGTATTCAGAGGAAAGAAAAAGAGCAGCTGTCTGGGAAAAAAAAAGGATGATGTACGATAGCCTGATGTACAAGCAGGCATTTTTTTGCAAACTAATAATTATTGTCATCAAGGCAGAATCTGTACAAAACTGACTGGAATTCTTTCAATTAGGAATGAATGCCAACACAAAGTTTGAAACACTCAGAGATTTAATACGATTTTATTCCTTTTGTCCTGTATCTCTTCCTACAAATAAGTATTAATGCACTTGGACAAAAGCAGGAAACATTGCAGCATTTTTAGCTAGCTTTTCTTTCAGTCTGAAGCAAATCCTGTCAGTCTCTTAAGCAAGGCTAGAAGATGTACTGTGTTACCTGCCTCTTTGCCAAATGAGCACATCTCTCATCCCTGCAATTCACTTCTTCTCCAGCAGTCTACCCAAGAATACTGCATTTAGCATGAAAGCAAAGCACTCAGGAAGGCAAGTCAAACTCTCCTAAAGTTTGGGATTCTTCAGTTTCATTGCATACTCCAAAAAATACAGATATGTTTCATTCAGCTGCTATGTTACTTCCATTTCAGTTTAAAAACAGGATGGTTTTCCAGACAAAAATAATCTCTCTTAAGCCAATTGGCTTAAGAAATTTAAAATACAGAATTCAGAAAAAGTGTGATGCATATGGTTGTGATTAGAAAAGAGCTTTTTCATCAAATTCTATTAAAACATGAAATGGTGGGCACAAAGCTGTCAAGGATAAAACAGCCAAGGAAATTCCCCAGAAAACCAGCAAATTTCCCAGAGCAGTGCTGTCAGATCACAAGATTGTGAGGGAATTACATTATATAATGAAAGGGCTGTTTGAGTCTTTCTCTTTTTGTGTTTTTCTTCTCTTGTGCAGGCCTAAGGAATGAAGAAAGCAATATGAAAAGCAGAGGAGAGAACAGACAGGAACAGATACGATGACTTAGTAAATGTCTGCAGATTGAGTTCATAGCAAACCTTCAGAGAAAGAGGCAGCAACAGGGAAAAGGCTGAGGGACAAGATACGCTTGTAGTTGACAAATATATATGACTTAGGCATATGTGGTGACTGAAACCAAGCAAGTAGATAAAATCAACAACAGATGATATGCAGGTGAGGAAGAGGTAAGAGAACTTGGGAAGACTTGAAAGAATAGAGAAAATAATACAGAGGTTGGGGTATGGCTCCAGAGACACAAATAAATCCAGAAGCAAGAGACCAAACAGAAATTAATATACATGACTTTTCTTGTGTAGTCACAGAAAAAAAATACTGAATTTTATTGAACACTGAAGCTCCTTCATTAGATGAAAACACATTGAGTTTTTTTGCAATATTTTATTTCTGCTTTTCTGTCTTTATTTTGAGATTCTCATTGAAAATATTTACAAGGTGCTTCTTTGTCTTCCGTATTTTCATGTCTTCTTTCTTCATGTAAACTCCACTGGAATGAGATCTTTTAACAACAAAAATGCTGTTATCTATTTGACATGAAGAAAATAGATATAGAAGCAAACGGGTTATAGTATTTGATTCATCCTAAATCAAGGTAAATGGGATTTTTAAATCCCATAGGTAAATGGGATTTTTAAAAATATATTTTGATTTCTAGATACTCCCCCTGTCCCTGAGATCTATTTAACTTTATATCATGGATGCAGACTGAGCTTTCCTGTATGAATGCCTGTCATCAATCTGGATGATGCTCTCTTCTTCTCCTACACTGTTTTTAAAATAAAAACTGTGATGATTGGGAAGAGGTAAACAATTCCAGTAACCATAGTCTCTTAAGACCTCAAGTCACAAAATCAGTGGCACTAACATCCAAAAACATATTTAACCAGCACAATGACTGTGCACATGACCATGTTAAAATCTGAAGGTTTGCGTGTGTTTGGTGTTTGTGAAAAGGAGCACTGACAGTGCTGGACAACTTCCATTTCTCAACAGAAGGGCTGCATGGCAGGAGATGGAGCACAGGAGCCTTAACAGTGACTGACCCTTTCTTGGATGCTGATTACCTGCTGTTCCCATCTTGAGAACACGATCACCTTCAAACTGAGGCTATAAAGACACAGGTCTTTCACTTTCACCAGTATTGGGCATCTGGGTCTCTTCATGGACATTCCCAGAGCTGCAGGCCTGCTGTGGTGATCCGAGCCCCCTGCTGTAACACAGCTGTCCAGAATCACTCAGGAGCAATAGCAGCAGAAGTCTGGAATATACAGCACCCCTTATGTATTTCCTTCACCACCACAGTAGTGTGCTTTGCTTGTGGGGTAGTGGTTGAGAATAAATCCTGTATACTTGATGCTTGGGGGCTCCTGTAACTGGATGCAGACCTCGATATGTGTTGATTTACAGCTTCAGTATAATTCTTTGGGCCAAAGGAAGGGACAAACCTTCAGCTCCTTGAACATTTCTGTCCTCTGCCCTCTTGCCTTGTGAAGAGACATACTGACTCCTTGGAGGGAGAAGTGCTGTGCTTTGTACAGGAATCATCCCAGGGGCAACTGGTTAGAGATCACCACTCCTTGTGGGTGGCATACAGCCCAGAAGCTGAACTCCAGGACTTAATCTAAACACATCTACAGCCTCTAAAGCCTTTGGAAACTAATCTGCTTCTTCCTCCTCAGAGAAAGGTTTAAGGGAAAGGTAATAAATTACAAAAAGATATAACAAATGGGGACAGCATAACCTTTTTTAAGACTATGCTTTTCTCAGCATATCTGTTTTGAAACCCAGGTTCGGGAGCAACACTCAGCGCATCTCTTTGCTGTCTGCTGCATTTTTTCACAATTACAGTGTTCTGCTGAAGAACTGCTGATGTATGTTTCATTTTTCCCATTACTTCACTTCTATGAGGACAAATTTGAAATATTTGTTTGAACGTTAAGAGGTTAACAAAAGAGTAATTTGTTATTTATCAATAAACAGAATTGAGAGAAGCAGTCCCATAGCTTTTCATTCTGTTTCAACTCTGTCAGTTGTGATTCAAGATGTCATACCAAGTAACTGAAAAAAACACTTACTTTAGAGTTTAAACTGTCAGAGATTCAAAAACATGAAATAATGTGTCATAATGTGGGGGATAAAAAAAAAAGTGGATATATCTGGAAACCTAATGTTTTAAACTGTTTGACAAAATACTGAAGAAATGTTTAAAACTGGGTCATGAAGCTTGACACTTGAAGCCAGATTAGTTTAGTGTCCAGAAATTTCTGTTCCACAGTTTTGGATCCTTTCCTGTTTCGTAAGAGATTTTTCTAATGCCTGTTCAATGGTCTGCATTACTGTGAAAGATGCTGGAACAGTGCTGCAGGTTTGCTCATTGTTTAACTTATGCGCACTGTGTGATATGTCCTACTATAAAAATTGTGTTTCAGCTTCAAGGCAAGAGGGTCTCTCTTTGCTTTTTAGTGGCTGCCTTGCTCCAGATCGAGCGGAGGCCTCCAGAGAGGAGGAAACACAGCTTCCCTTAGAGCTACCCAGCACACAAAGCACAGGGAGGCTCCCAGCTTATTAGAAAAGGCAAGACCTTCAACACCACAGACGTGCTGGGAGGCTGGAGAGAATGGAGAGGGGAAGAAGGGCAAAGTCTCTTCTCTGTGGCATAAGGCAGGCTCAGGCCAAGCTGAAGAGCTGACTGCAAAGAAGAGGTGCTCTTAGAAATGCAGAATGGTTGTGCAAGGTGTGCACAGCCCAGCAAGCTACGGGAGAGCAGCTGGGTGGCAAAACACAGCAGGAAGGGCTCCCTCAGCCCACAGAGTGCCAGAGAAGGAACTGGGCTCTGTGCCAGGCAACCAAACAGAGCAGTCTTTCATATTTTTGTCAACTAATGAAATCTGACTTAAAAGTTCAGAGGAATTTGACTTTTAGGTAACACCTCTATGCGAATACTTCTGCCTCAAATTGATGCTCCATCATGGCTAATTTATTTTCTGATCCTGGCATGCATACTCATGAAACTGCACCTACATTATCAAGAGTAAGATAATAGGAACATTCCCTTGTCAGCTGAACAAAGTCAAAGGATTCAATGGATCAGTGAAAACTGAGCATGTTGTACATATAAATAAGGGCTGCAGAGGTTTAATGCACTGCTGGCATTTTGTGCCTGGCCAGCTGTAGCCATAAAGGGAATATTTGTGCAGAAGTACTATATTCAGAATACAAAATTAAATCTGAATGCATTTTTCCTAAAAAATTAGATAAACCCCTCTTATTTTCTTTACCAGAAAATCATGAGGGACAATTCTGTGTCTGAGAAGCAGAGCTGCCTGAATGGCAGGAAGGGAAGGCAGGCTAAGTGAGTTCAGAATGTGTAAGCTATTTTATCATTGGAGAGGATGGAGGGAAGGCAGCAGTGGTAGACAGCAGGGAAACATGGTGCTGTGAAAGACAGGACAAATTTGATGCATGTAAACACTCACAGATAGGAAGAGGCTTGTATACATACTCATTGTAGAGTGTCCCTCATTGGACATATTCAAGAACTGTCTGGTCACAATTCTGTGCCGTGTGCTCCGGGAAGACCCTGCTTGAGCAGGGAGGCTGGACCAGATGACCACTGTGGTCCCTTCCAACCCGACCCATTCTGTGATCCTGTGCTTCTGTGATTTGTGCCTGCTGTCATGTCAAAAGGTGTGTGAATAGTGGAGGGGTGGCAGTGACATAGTTACACCTGCGTACTTGGAGGACAGTGTGCAATTGCTCATTGCCATTGGTGATACTTTCCATCAAGCTTTCCTTTGAGGTCAGGATAACTTAAAGTAAAGCCCCACAATTATGGAGTTCAGCGCAAAGTATCCTCAAATGTGATGCTCCTAGAGACCGTCAGAAAGAAAATCACTGCACTAGTTCATCAAAACTGGAACAATGTAATGAAAAATCATACCTTTGCAAGCATTTCACCAGTAGAGTACAGTCAAATATGCATTTTGCTATGTCTTCTGACAGCACTACTATCTCTGTCACAGAACTATTAGGGGGCAATGAAGTTAGGAACAAGGAGCTAAGATGAAAATCTGTATATTACAGAACCTCCTCCTTTAGAAATATGAAATAAACTGTGATCTGAAAGGACATTAGAAAATCATCTGCAGAATCTGCAGTAACCACTGATATTTATATTCCTGTCTAAAGGGACTCAGGGCTTAAATTCTTTATACTATAATAATATTTTCTTTCTGTTAACTAATTATTTCTCTATAGGGTCATAACCATCCTTTTTCTGTCTGTACTAATGGATGCCAACAAGACAGCTGCATATTCCAGGTTCCTTTTTCATTAACTTTATGAAGATAGCAAAGGACTGAAACATGTTAATTAAATATTTGGCATCAAACAACCTGTTAGGGAAAACAGGGAAGTTTTGACAGACAAAACTCAATCGTTCCACAGGGACAATGAATTTTTTGTTCAGAAGTGCACAGTTTTCTCATTTCTTTCTCTCTCTTGTTATTCAAAAATAGAGCTGCAGGGCCATAGAAGAATTTCATTTGAAAGGCTCTCTGGAGGTGTCTAGTCCCACTCTACGTTGGAGCAGAAATAAATGAAAAGCTACATGAGGTTGCTTAAAGCCTTGCTCAGGTGACTTTTAAAACATTCTAAGGATGGTGACTGGAAAACCTCTCTGGATGATCTGACATTTTTAAAGATACAGAAATTCAGAAGAAGAAATACAGAAAAAGATTCCTTATTAACACGAAATGGAATAAATAATTACACACTAATACCACCACCACCACCACCATTTAATTATTTTTCTGATTCTTATTACTTAGCTAAGAATACTACTATTACGATATATGAAAAATTAGCAGATTAAAACTGAAGGAATTTTTTTCTTTTTTTAAACAAAATGGGATATATCTGTCTTAGCTTTTACAAGTCTTCAGCCCTGCTTGGAAGAGAATCTTCCTCATAGCAGCATAGGTCCCAGTGAAAGATGGGAGTCTCAGCTTTTCCAGATTTTTTAGCCAAGTAGCCAGCTCTTTTTCTTGCTGATGGTCCTGATGGGCCATCATTTGTCCTTGCACATGCTCTTCATGTTCATTTTTTTTCTGGACAAGGGGCAAAGTCTTCAGTCAGTTCCTTCCACCCTTGCCTGTTAATAGAACACTTGTCCAGTTCTCTGGAAAAAATTGATATTGTAACTTATTTTATTTCAATAACATATGTTACACTTTTTCTTTTTTTTCTGCACTGATTTTATAGGCATGTTGTTTGTTAACACCAAACACACAGATGAGAGGACACCATACACACATGATAGATGGCTCCTCTCCTGGTTATTTGTAGAGATTTGAATACAACTCTTGAACAGAGTTTTATACATGATCAGGACAGGTTTTTCTCCTGTTAGAAAAATCCTTTGCTGGAGCTGGAGCTCTCAAATAGCTGAAATTCTCCTTCCTGACAGAAGGAGTGGTGCATGGAATGAGAAACACTCCTTCAGAGTGTGTCTGAGATGCCAATGGAAGATTTCCAGGTGTATGCTGACCTGGATGTGCCATGATTTGAGCAGGAAGGGTTTTCATGTTGTATGACTACTTTCCCAAATTAAAAAAAAAAAAAATTAAGCCTCAGCTGGGCATAGTCTGCTGAGTTATAAACAACCTCATTTTCATTACAAACAGAATTACCACACAGTATTATCTGTGATTTTTTTTTCAGGTAGGTAATTTTGAAAGTACTTAATGATCCTGACACAAAGATTGAACTGTAAATTGACATGAAGTGTTACCAGACATAATTGGATACAAGATGGCTTCTGAGACTGGGAGCCTGCAGGTCATTAGGCTGTAAATTCCAGACACTCTTTGTGACATCCATCATGTGCTAAATAAAGTGTTCTACCTGGGCTGCATATGATCTGTTGAGAGGTGTTAAAAGGGCCTGAGAGCTGGCAGCTGCAGGCACCTTAGGTAACAGGGAAAATGAAGTCAATAAAGCTGACAATGTTTTATACCTATAAAAATTAGGCTACTAATGAAAAAAGCTTTGTGAAAAGGTATGTTGTTGAAGTTAATGTTTTTTGCTGTGCTTGATCTGACTCCAAAAAGGATTGCTAAATCATTGGAGTTGTGGGGTTTTGTGATCTGCTATCTATATGCCATGTAAAAACATATTTTTTCATGAAGATCACTGTTTTCTCTTTTCTTGGAATTAAGAACAAATTATTCTGTTTATGAATGTTTGATCCTCCTTTAGCAAAGAATTTTTACCTATGCATATTCTTTCTCTTCAGACAATTGATCTCCATGTGGTGTCTCTGTCTCATGCATTTATCACTCCATTCTCCATTCTTGTGAGAGATGAGTTTCCTTCCTCAGACGTTGTCAACATTTAGATTGAGAACATGCAGATTCTGTTACTGCATCAGGTTAGAAAACTACATGAAGTTTTCCTTTTTATTTTGACAGAACAATCAAGTTGTATAATTTTAGAAGGAGAAGGCACGAATGCTGTCCCAACCACCTACGTTTTGGCAGAAATCCTGATGTCAAACAGGCACTTTGATTTGTGTCAAGATTGTTGTTTGTTTTCTACCATATGCAGAAAATTCAAATAATTTCACTTTGTAGTAATTTGCTACTTCTTGTATATTTTGCAATACTGATTCAGTGCTGAAACAAATACCTAATTAAAATTTTAAGGGGGAAAATATATATAATTATTTGACTTCTGTTATCTGTTATTAACTTAGTCCCACTTTTCTTTTCTTCTTTTCGAATGCTATTTAAAATATTCTACATTTAAAAATCAGAATATTCTTTTTTTGTTCTGTAAGTTAGTAGAAAGACTGTGAAAAACCATTGATCAGGCCTGTTGAGATTACATTTTCCATGACACATTTTACAAATATGCATTTTAACAATTAACATCAGTTTTCCACTAGACTATGAGAAACAAATCAAAAAGGACTGGTTGAAATATTTCTGTAGTACTCTATTTCACAGAATTTTAATGACAATTTTCATTTTCAATTCATGCTTTATTATAATGCTTCTACTATCCTAATCCTTCAAAAGGAAATAAAGATGCATAAGCTGGAAATACCATTAAGACAGAGCTCTTTTTTTGTTGAAAAAAATTTCAATTCATAGTGAAATCAAGCAAGCTCTGAATGATAAAATGAATCTTTAGGCAAATGCTTAAAATTAATTTGGTTGGATGGTGCACAACCAAAAATGTATGTTTTTGTTCCTATTTACAGAACTGTAGAACTCACAGGTCCAGTAATTGATATCAAGTTCTGGTGTTTGAATTTTCTTATTTTAATAATACATGAAAACCTTCCTTCTGCAACATAATTTCATGGAAGGGGTCTGCAAAATCAGGACAAATGGGCAGTCATGAGACACATGCAGTGCGATTTTGTTCAGCCACCCTTTCGTACCTTCTTGTTGGGAGAGTCAGGCTCTGGTCTGACACGATAAATATGTGCTCAAGAAAACAGTCTTTGAGCTCTTTCCTTTTCTAGTGGCAATACTGGTTCACAGGACCACTGAAACACAGTGCAAGTCAGTCATAATTTATTCCCACCCCACCTTCTCCAAAGAGTTCACTGAGCAAAATGAGGTCAAAAGCAGATGATACAGAGCCAACAGCCTCCTTATATACAGCACCTGGAGGTGTTGCTTCTATAGAGGAATCAGTTGTTGACTCTTCAGGACAATTTTAATTTTTTATATGCTGCTGAGCATACAAGGTACAACTGAGGCAGAACAGAGCCAGGTTCATGGCTGGTTGCTAATATAACTATTTGAAAGGTTCATGCTTTGCATTACACAATGCATCTATAAAGCAAGCCTTGAGAAAATATATTCCATAAAAAGACTTTTACTAGTACAAGCTGAAGGATGGTAAAAATAACAAAGCTGTTCCTCCAGTAAGCGAACAGCCAAATACAAACCCTTCATTTCCTGGCTTTTGTAGTCTCCATTTCCCCTTCTGCCTCTCCTTGTTTCTGCTGAAGTATCCAGTGTGCTGCCATGTAGCCCCACTTCTCATGGCTCTCCATAAATAGATAGTTTCCAAATCAGATTTCTCAGCTCTTCCAACAGATGTCTAAATTGATGTAGACCTAATTGTCTTAAGTTTAGAGAGAGTTCTGCAGTTGAGATGACACATAAATATTATTTCTAGTGTTATTAATGTCAGACAGCTGAATGACATCACACTACCTAGAAAGTCATGCAGTTATCTTCCCTCAAGAGGAAATTATCTTCATTCCCTTACCAGGAATCATAGAATGTCCTTAGTTGGAAGGGACCCAAAAGAATCATCAAAGTCCTGTTCCTGGCCCTGCACAGTACACCCCAAGAGTCACACCATGTCCCTGAGAGTGTTGTCCAAATGTTTCTTGAACTCTTGTCAGCCTTGTTGCTGTGACCACTTCCCTGGGGAGCCTGTTCCAGTATTCAGACTCTGGGTGAAGAACCTTATTCTAATATCCAACCTAAACCTCCCCTGACACAGCTTCAGGCCATTCCCTTGGGTCCTGTCACTGGTCACCACAGAGAGGAGATCAGTGTCTGCCCCTCCTCTTCCTCTTAAGAGGAAGCTGAAGAGTGAAATGAGGTCTCCTCTCAGTCTCCTCTTCTCCAGGCTGAACAGAACAAGTGACCTCAGCCACTCCTCATATGGCTTTCCCTTGAGGCCCTTCACCATCTTCCTAGCCCTCCTTTAGATGCTTTCTAAGAACTTAATGGTTTTTTTATATTGTGACACCCAAAACTGCCCCCCGCACTCGAGGTGAGGCTACCCCAGTACAGAGCAGGATGGGACAATCCCCTCCCTTGCCCGGCTGGTGATGCTGTGCCTGCTGCCCCCTAGGACACAGCTCTGAGCAGCCTTGCATAGCTATGAAGCTAGTCCTGTTTAGAGTAAATTTAGACTAGAAGACCTCCAGAGGTCCCTTTCTACGTGAATTTTTCTATAATTCTTACCATACAACTCTAACATAGAAGACACCATCTGTATATGTGATATTAACAACATCATGCGAAACAGCAGTGTGGAGGGGGAGGACTGTCAAAGGGCTTTGACAACTGCATAGGAATTGTACCAACTGTGCAGGCCTCTCTTTTTAAGCGTGTTCAGATACAATTCAAAGTTAATTTTGCTAATGCTATTGTGTTCCTGGTATAGGCATAACTATATTAAGGCTTGTAGTTAGGAAACTGCAAGAGACTAATGCAAATCTTTGCAGCTGCGGCATTCAGAATCATTTACTGGTTTATAATTACCAAAGTAAGCAATATGCCTTTTGTCAAATATTTTCAGCAGTGATGAAAAGCACATAAGCAAAAGAAAGGAGCTGAAGCTTTGAAGTCAGACAACCCCTATGTACAGCATTTGTTCAATGCAAAGAAACATATTGCTTCTCTAAAACAGATGCTATGGGGAAGAAAAAAGAAATTAAAATATTCTCAGATGAGCAATAGGAGAGCACTAGAGTTGTGTGTTTGAGACAAAAATTATCCCCACAAATACAGAAATATCTCCTTAACATTGTGATCTTGTACAATTCATTGTAAATGTGGTTAGAACTCTTTTTTTTTCTTTTATATACACATAGGAACAACTAAGAGTGGTTCAACCATAGCTTAGTGTCACTAATAATTATTAAGCAATTTTTTTGATACTTGAAGGCTAATTGTAGAGAATGTATTGGGCAGTAACTCTTTACCTGGAGCTTACAGATGCTCTACATTATTTTCCCTTAAAAGGGTGCTGGTAGGACAGCAGGGAGAAGTGTGGTGTCTCTCTCTGTATTCTTGGGAGGTTTGGGAAGACTGTCTGGGGAAGCTGGGAGTCTGCAGCACGGTGTGCAATAAGAAACTGCTGGGAAACATAGGGCTGCTTCTTACAGACCCAGAAGGTTAACAATGTTGTCTGCATCTGGAAATCTGAGGAAATCTGTCTGAGCAGGACTGGAAAGGTCAGTGCAAGGAGACAGTAGGTAGATGGCAGGCATGTTTGTAGAGTTTTTGTTTAAGAGTTATTTTGCTCTAGTTGCCCTTGGATTAGCCTAGCATCTATAAGTACTGTAGGTGTTCAGAGGAAGAAAAGGGTGCATGTCAGAAGCCTGGCCAGTTCACATGTAGGTAAGAAACAGTGTCAATCCCTAACATAACTGTGTTCCACTGGATATCTCTGGAGTGCTGCGTAGTGCCTTACTAGCAGGGAAAATCCATTTGTACTGCACTCCACCATATCCATGGGAATATTTCAACATGTTGCTTTTCCCACAAGCGAGAAAGTAACCAAATGAGTGAGCAAGAATGCAGTATCTATGTGACCTTGCCCATGTCCTCTGAGAAGCATGTTCAACCCAGCCTGCAGGACAGAATTTATCACCTTTTCTGATGTAGTTAACTTTACCTTTGAATCTGCCTATAATCTGCTTCCAATACACATGTTAGTAAAATTAATTGTGTTTGAATTATTACTTGATAAATAACACATTTCTCTATGCAAGTAAGTGGAAAGAACAAAGAATCAGGCTGGATCAGAGTTCCATTACAAAGACACATCATTAAACCTAAAGCTTTTTTCTTCCCTTGTTCCTCAAAAGCAGGATAATCTTCCAAAGGACCTCACTAATATATGAACTATTCAAAGACTTCATCCCCTGAGAAACCATTTGAGCATGGAATATACAACAACAAATTATGTTGGTGTCCCTCCTCTGGACTCACTCTAACAGGTCCATGTCCCTCCTGTGCTGGGGAGCCCAAAGATGGGTGCAGTGTTCCAGGTTCTCACTGGATTGAGGAAAGGGATCTTTTTTGTGTAGTTGTGCTGCAGCATAAGAGTTACAAATGTAAATAGGAACCTTCAACTTTGTATATAAAGCACCCAATGAGTCTTTGGCATTGATATGGTAGAGAAAAAAAATCCTAAAGAGAATGACATTTTAAAGAGTGAAATACCAATGCTTCTTGTCTCAATCGGTCTACTGATACAGAAAAGAAGGATTATTGAGCAGAAATCAACTGAAACCACAAGCAAACTGGGTTGAGATAATTTCATTCTCGCCTAGGATTTTATTTTCTTCTACAGCCTTGGGAGCAGCTATGTTTTTTATCTTTACATACATCTTGCAGATGTAAGTATGTGGTAGGTTAGTGTTAGTTAAAAACCAAACTCTCACCCAGCTGCTTAGTTATTCCAGCACTATGCTCCTGGTGGGACAGAGAGAGAAAATAATTTAAAAAAAAAGAAAGAAAACAGGAATAAGAAAACACATGGGTGGCGATAAACACAGGGACATTGTTTTCCAATTACTGGCACAGGCAAAACAGACTTGACTTGCCAAGATTTAATTTATTGCCAATCTATTTTACAGACTTGGGTGGTAAGAGTCCAAACTCCAAACACTGAAACAACCTTTCCTCTCCTCTTTCCCAAGAAGGTCTTAATTCCTTTAGGCTCCTTCATTCCTTTAGACTCCTCTACCCCACCCAGAGGCACAGAGGGATGTGAAGGATGCACAGGGGGATGCTATGCACAGTCAGTAAATAGCATTAGGTCTACCCTCTCCTTCCTCTTCACTCTTTTCCCCTGCTCTGGTTTGCAGTCCTCCACAGGCTGACATATGGATTTCTGTTCCACTCTGGAGCTCCTTTTTCTCATCCCTGCCATTCCTGGAGACCTGCCACTACCAACACCTCAGCACCTACATGCAATACGAAATATCAAGGACATGGAGAAGGGTTTTTAAAGAAACCAAGACAGAACGGAAGGTAACTGAGGGGTGAACAGAAGGCGAACTCTCTGATGAACAGAAGCTGTTTGAAATTTGTTCTGGAAATTTGTATATCAGCCCTCTGACTGCCATTAGCTGAGAGCAATACCTTGCCAATAAGTTCTGCATTTCTCAGAAGCTGACTGCATTCCCCATGGCTTTGCTTCAAGTTTTCAGGGCAAAAAAAAGAGGTTTGGGGATCTTTGGTATGCATTTGGCTATATTAATCAGGTAAAATCTTACTGCTGGGAGAAGGCTCTGTGTCCATCACTGGTGTAATCACTGCTGCAAGTACAATGACAAGTCACTGTGTCTGTGGTGATGCCATACTTTGCAGTGCTGAGCTGTGTGGCTCTGAAATAATGGAAGCATCCACCTCTACCCATTTTGGGAAATCATACCATTGGTTATAGCAATTGCCTTCCATTCTATTTTTCTTCTGCTGAAAAACTGCATAGGCAGGATGTGCCTTGGGACTGCTGGTTGTGCTTGGGTCAATGGCTGCAGGTCTTGGCACCATCGCACGGTCCTGGAGACACGGGATTATTTCAATGTCACACAGCTGAGTGTTACTTTTAGTTGTCTTGTTCCCGGAGTGGGAGCTACAGCCCCAAGTCAGTTGCCTAACACCAATTCAGAGGCCGTAAATAGGAGACCCCCAAATTTAGCGTGTCAGGGGATCAGTCTTCTTCTCTGGTGTAGGCACAGGCTGTCTCTTTAGATTTCTTCTGTAAGACTGAAAACAAGATGAAAGAAAAATAATTTATAGGTTATGACAGAGAACAAATGAGATGCAGTGACAGAGCTGCTCAGTAGTCGATAGTCCTTGGGTTCTGTTAGACCCTGGAGGATTTTCCTGGTGACAATTTAGTTATCGGTGGACTTGAATTTGCAAGTAGTAAGAACAAATAAAGGGAATTCTTAAAAAGCCTTAGCATTAGAAGCTTTTTCCTAGCAAGGCAGTCAGCTGCCCAGTATCTATCTTCGACAACACAAAACAAATTCTGACTTCTCTCTGTAGTTAGAAAAGTTAGTTCTATACTTCATAACAGTGACATGGAGGTGTACCTTATTGTATTTAGTATGGTCTCGAAGAGTCACTGTTTGCCGCTACAGTATTATGTCCAATAAGAAGTGTATCATTTCTGTCTTGGAATGAAAATTGTTCGGGCAATATGCTTAAATTTCTGCAAGACACTTACCGCAGGCTTACCTGTTGCCCTGCAAAAACAATGCTGTACACAGTCAGCATACAAGTAGTTCAATAATAGTCTGCAAAAAACCCGTGAATTAGAAACAGCCATTTGACAGCAATTGTTCTAGTGAAATCTTGCAGAGGTAGGTTTAGTAGAGCTTCTGGAGTCCTGGCCTTGCCCTGCATAAGCACAAAATCTGATAATCCTCCTCCCAGGCACTTGAAATCCTATTTGTAAAAGGAATAAATCTTGGGAACAGACAGATCTTTTGGAAAGGTGGCTCAGGATTTTAGTGTTCTGATACTTGCTATAGACCTTTTTTTTTCATTCAGGTACACTTGCATATAGACCGCTTTTATCCATTTGCTTTTATAGTAGTTTTATTTTGATTTTCTCTCCTTCTGGTATTAAATACTCTCCTCTATTTATAGAAGGAAATTGTTTCAGCTAAGTCTTAATTTTGCAACATTAGGAAAAAACAAGCTCCTCTACTCCCCTTTAAAGCAGTCTTTTTCCAGGTTGACTTGTGTTACTCAGTAGGATTTTGTTCTGTGTTGGGGTGAAATCTGGATGTACACCCCTCCGCTTTCCTCCATTTCCTGAAACTGAAAAGTCCTTGACTTAGGATAAGCACTGCTCAGCAACGACCAAAACATCATTGTGTTATCTATATTTCTCTCATCCTCAATCCAAAACACAGCACTGTACCAGCTACTGGGAAGAAAATTAACTCTACCCCAGCTGAAACCAGGACACTACATGAAGAAAATCAAGGCACAAAGGTGAAATGGAGCATCAATAGCATCCAACTGATTACTCTTTTAGCAAGGTGTAGGGAGAAATACTGTGAGGTGCCCATATTCACAGCCTAGACATGGTTTTGTAGTTCTCTGTACATGTTTTGCATTCATATTTTTCAGCACAGATAGTCAGGAGTTTATCTTGTCTTCCTGATGGAGTGGACCCCTATCTGTTATAATGATGCTAATATTTCCTTCTCTTTCTTTGAAATACTTTCCTCATACATAATAGAATTCCATTTGCCTTCCTTGGTGCTTAATCTTGATAGCTTGTAATAAACCTGTAGCTAATTAGTTGAGAATACAGGTCCCATGGCTTATCAGTTATTTCCAAGCAGGAACTCCCAATATACACTGAGATCTACAGTATTTTTCGAGTGCATTGCCTTTCATGTAGCAATACTGACTTTATTCTAATTTTCATTTTTTCAGTCCTGGTCATTCAGTTATTGCAGTCCTCTTTTATGAAGACTCTCTCATGCACTCTGTTTTGCACACCAGCCTAGCACACCCAGTATGCTTTATTGGTATGCACCTTTGCTTTATGACAACATCGTTAAAGAAAATATTGGAAAAGACTAGTTTCAGGGGCAGTACTTAAAAAACTCCACCAATCATGCTTCTGTTGGCATGGTATTTATTCTTTCAGCACTACTTGTTGTAGTCACCCCTCTGGCGAGCACCTTACCTGCCCTGCAGCTCCTGGACTCTCTAATTCTGTTACTCATTCAGATCTTTTTGAAACAGAGTGCCTTGAGTGAGACACACAACCATCTTGTATTTGGTACTTCTGGGAAAACGAGAGGGGGAAGCATGCCAATAAACATGAAAGATAGACAGACTTCTGCCAACAATTACATTGAAATCAATTGTATAAATGAATAATCTTTCAAATCCTATTAAGTTTTGTCTACATTACTTCTATTTTTTTTCTGACAGTGAACTAATTCCACAGCTTCAATTTTACATAGTATTTAAAGATACTACTCCTCTTTAGTGTTAATGGCACTATCTTTTAATATAAAATTTCATATTCAGTATAACATGAGCACTTTTCTCTACATCATCATTCATAAAACAGGTTGTTTATGTCACATATAAACTGACATCCACTTTTGCAAAAATTTTCAGTCCAGAGAATCACAGATAATTCTAGGACTCATTCACAAACAAGGGAGATACAGAAGAGAGAGATGCTAACAGCCACTATTGTCAGTATTTCTTTCAAAATATAGTCTGTAATTTGTTTTTTGATTTTTCAGAATTATGATTTTAACCTGCATGTGGTTGGTGGCCCCTTTAAAGCAGAAGATACTTATGTCAACTTCAAAATTAAAGAAGATAAATATTTTTGCATATTCACACCTTTTTTTTCTTAGAGTGATGTAAGTTGATGAAAGAAAATATGTAAAAACACAGTTCATAATCAACCTGTGCAACCTGCTGGTAAAAATAAAATAAATCCTTTACTGAGATGAAGAGCTTTGTTGAATTCAAGGCTGGCACATATCTGTGAATTAGAGGCCCCTCTCTAATTGTCACTTCATGAAGTCAAAAATTCTTACTCCACTAAAGTTGGACAGCAATCTAAGCTGCTCAACTAAATAGAAGTAATGCCCTAAGGGTTTTTCTGACTGTCCTCTCTATCTCCCAGCTATCTCTGACAGACTGTTTAGAAAGCTTTAAATTTTTAAACTGCCTCTTAAACAATGAATGAAGCAGGGATTTGGATGGTCAGCTATCTCACATGTCTTTCTCTAGTGGGCAGTCTCTTTCTAAAGCAATTAGCATCACACATAGAAGATAGAACATCTCAAAATCATTTCAGGATTTGTAAAAATGTCTGGGAAAAGTGAGTGCACAGAGAAACAGGCATATATTCCTTAACATGTCATGAGGCAGCACATTGTACCACCATCTCAGAATTGTAGCATATCCAATTTGCCTTAGGGAATAGGGGGGAGCTCAAAAAATATTAGCAAATGGATCTGGAAATGCTTTCTAACTAGTTTCAGTAGGTACAATTTTTTTAGTGTACAGCTAAGGCAGTAAACAACTGAATCTTCTACTGAAGTTATTTTACCTGCCCTCAATATTGGTTGGATTAGTAAAAACTCTATTTGTGGATGACAGATGTTCAGGCCCAAAGTCATCAGAGAGATGTCCCAGGGTCCTGCCTGCCAAAGAAAAATGCATGTTTGGTACTATCGACCAAATACATTTCATTTAAATGGATTGGAATGCATTTGACTTCTAAGTATTGGCCTTATTTGTTCTAGTAGCATGGCTGAAGCCAGTTTGAGATAATGTTCCTTCCAAAATGTAACCATTACATCCAGCATATTAAAGTTAATCTATTGTCATTGATTTTGGTTCTGTGCCATGCTGGGGAACACATTAGTCCCCATTTCAGAAAGTATGACACAATTCTTTGGTATCATTCAAAGAGCTTCTCTCAATCAAAACTTTTAACAGGGTACGTATCCATATTATTTTTCTTTCCTTAGCTCACCACTGCTATACTTGAGATTCAGTTAATTATATAAGGAGAATATATACATTTTTATTTTAGACTCATACAGATAAGGGTACAGGAAGCTGTTTCTTAACAAGGAAGGGAAGAAAAAGAGAGAGTTTATTTTCTTGCCGTTGCATGCCAATACAAAATGAAACATTAATTTGACAGGTAGTGAAGTGTACCTGCTTCATCTTTCTTGTTCTCCTGACACAATGCCCATTGCTTTTGTCTTCTCATTCTATCTCATCTTGATCTCAACTGCACTGTTTGGCCATGTTAGTCAGATACGAAAAAAACAGAAGAGAAAGATTTTTGTTCTGAGAAACCTTGAGCTGCTGCAGCAGCTAGAACTTTAGAAAATGGTTAGAGCTTACAAAATGTTACCAAGTGTGTGCAAAGCCTACAGTGCCTTCCTTATACTGCTAACAAATAGCACTGCAGATCTTGGAAGAGAAAAAAAGGAAAATAGATAGTGCTTTTCCTACTGTATTTTAGAAGCCTGTATTAGCAAGTTTTTACTTTGTGAATAGGGAAGAAACCTGGTATAGAGCTGAGCATGGAGGAGAAAATTGTTGCTACTTAAAACCCAAACTAGAATTCTTGGTATTGCATGCAGCTTCCCTGAGGAGCAGGCAGTTTCTCCTGTTTCAGAAAGCCAGATGGAATGGCTACATTTTTTGGGGAATCAACAAAGTCATCTCACACTGATTTTTTCTAACAGTTCTGGTAAAATGTGTTGGAAAAAACAATTGTGTTCAGTGCTTACTAGAAATGACATTCATTCATTACCACACCCAGCAGCAGGAAAAATCCGGCCAATAAGCTCTTCACTGAGGATGGCTTCAGGAGGGTTATCAGTATTCAACACCACTCTGAGTTCCTTCACCCACTCCAGCTTCCCTGTGTGTGCTTCCTCACGAGATAATATGAAGAAGGGAGGACCACAGGCATGTTATTACTATAATTCCTTTATCAGTATATTCCAGAGATTAAGACAAAAACATTTGTAAGTGGAGGGCAAGAAATATCAGAAATTTTGGTCAGAATTGAATGATGACTCTCTTACTGGGTAGAAAATTGATTTGCAGGCTTGGGATTCTAAATACCTGGAGAGATTCTACCAGATGTAGAACTTCCTCTGCTTCAAGCTGTGGGAGAGAACAGCATCTTGTCTGAGGGTTTATACCAGCAATTCAGAGCAATAAAAACATGTTTGTATTCCAAAAATATACACTGAGAGGAACAAGAGGTGGCCATGAAGTGGGACAAGTGGAACAAGTGGTGCTATGAAGCATGAGAGACAAAGTTCTATGTGTATCTGTACCTGAGGTGTGCCAAGAGTGGGGCTGTGACTGTTATACTACCCAGCTGGAGAATTAAATTGAATGCTGTTACCTACATCAGACATAGGTTTTGCCTTTGCTCATTTTTATATTTGTGTAGAAATTCTTTAACATCTTCTAAAGGTTACAGCCTAAAAAGCTCCTCCTTAAGCAGACCGACTGACCAGATGGGCAATATGGTCCTCTGCCCTAGAAAATAGGCTACTTCTTCCTTGCCTGTATCTCACTTGGATTTGCAAGTGGCCTGTGGACTGTTGGTGTATTGGCTGCATGGCCAGCTCTTGGCAGACATCTAGGAATGTGTTCAGGAGTCCAGTGACACTGACTGTCAGCATTATTCGCCTTTTTTCTAGCAGCATCTTCTGTCCTGTCCTGAGCCTGTTCCTGCCCTGGGTGCAGTTATGTATCCTTGCAGTGATGTGCCAGCACTGCGTAACACAGTGTTTAGCAGAGCATGGTTATCCTGCTTAGGGTTGGAGTGTCAGTGGTGGTGCTGACTTGTCTCCTGTAATGCCAGCTCTGAAGTGGTTATCTTCCAGGTGTCATGGGCTTGGTTGGGCCTTTAGTGGGATAGGAAGCTTTCAGCAGTTTTGGATAAGGGAAATCTCTTAATGTCTTGAACTGGCTGCATTTGCTTTTTGGTGGAGTTCATGGTACATGCCATCTTCAGAAGAAAGGAGTGGGAATGCTTTGCAATATCTTTTGGAAACTCCAAAATGTGAAAGAGAATGGCAGAATAGAGAGTGTCATGGTGTGATGATCATGCATGCCTCAAACTGTAGCAGAGATTTCTAAGTATTCAACTAAGATTAAGGGTTTTTTCCACATGGAATGAGGCACTGGTTGTTTAGGTTAGAGTTTGTTAGCTATTTGGGGAACTTGCCACCTCTCTCAGTGCAGCTTCTCTGCATCTTGCTACAAGAAACCCTTTGCTCTTTGTGCAGCTCTAGAGAATTTAAGTCATAAGAATCAAATTGAAAGAGAAAGAAGACTTTATTTAGGGAGTTGTGTGGGTCACCATGAAGACCTCTGTACAGTTTTTATTTTACTATTAAAGTTAATATTTTGCGTTAAGCAGCAAAAAGAAGATATTTCTATGCAGAAATACTAAATATGTAGCAAATATTTGCTACCATCTGTCTCTGGAATCTATACTAGACTCTAATTTTTTATGTTTTACATAGCTTTTAGGGAATAAGAATTCAGTGGTAGCTGCAAATTTAATAAGCAGGTGAATTGAGAAAGAAAAAAATCCTGTATGCTTCCAGTAATAAAGATTCACTTTGATCCTGTTTTAGAGATTCAGAGCTTCAAAGTAAAAATATACTGGCATCTGTAGTTCTAGTGCAAGAATTCAAGTCTCACCTCTACCATTTTAAGGGAACGATGAATTTTTTGGAATTTGAACACACCTTCGAAAATCCAAGAACAGATTTGCCCAAAGGAGCCCACATATGCTCCTTTCAAGATGAAACCATGAAGATAGTGAAAATTTGTACAGAGTGTGAATATCATCAGGCAGAGTTGGGGCTACTTTGAAAATAAATAATGCTCCACTAACGACTATTTTCTGAGTTTAAATTTTCCTTTGCTCCTATAGTTGTGTCTGGTATATGAAAGATCTATTTATGCCAAATTTACTTTCAGTTCACCCCTCTTTGAACTTTAAACCCATTAAATTATGAGATGGTTTCCTTGGATTTCCTACACAGTGTAGTTCCCCAGCTGACTTTTAAGGAAACGGCTCTGAATTTCTAAAGGAAGATGTCCATAAAAAATTTTGATTTTGACAATCATGAAAGTATGTGAGGCCTTCTTCTAGCCAAAATTCCCACATTCTGCATTTCCAGGTCTTTACTTGGAGATAGATAGGTGACTGTGAATAGTAGATAGATGCCAGTGAATCTCCATTCAAGCTGAAGATATGCCCTAGATGCTGTTGGAAGCTGAGACACTACAGATTCCCAAGGTCTTCCTTCTTCAGATCAGGGAAGCTTATTGTCTCAAGTCATAAGTCTATGCTGCCAGATAATTTACGTTCACAGTTCCCTCTGGGGTTCTGCTTCTCTTCTTATTCACATATTTTGATTCAGCCTCAGGATGTATTTTGGAGTGTATCAACTTTTTGCATGCAGAACAAAACCCAGCTATGGTCCTGGGACACATCCCAGCCTGCAGTAAGGATAAGCAGAGTCAACTCTTGCTGTCTCATGCAACACCTCAGCCATATCTGCCATATGCAACACATCAGCCTTATCTCAGAAGAGTTTGTGTCTCAGTTGCAGGATACATCATCAGTTTCACATTAGAAAGTGACAGTTCTGGTGGGCTGCAGCACAGCCTTTTCGTTGTTACTACCAGTGTCACAATGCCATGGGACAACAGATAGGCCGACAGAGACAAGTTCCACAGAAGACAGACACAGTCAGAGTCCTCTAGAAGGAGATAAGACTCGTGGGGTTGCTTGGACAAGGGCCATAGTCTCCCCCTGAAACTAATGCATTTAGCACTGAGAGCCGAACAGAGGCCTGTATCCTGCAGCTCTGGAGTAATCCCATCACCTGGATCACTCCAAACTATATATTTCTTGATGTCCACCCTTTAGAAATGGCCAAGACTTCCAGCTTCCGAGCTGTTTGCCCTCGGAATTATTGGCAGTGACACCTGACAGATTGACAAGGACTCCGGTGGAATCAACACACATACTCATTAAAGCTCACAAACTATGGATCCTGGATTCAAGAAAACATATGGGTCTTTACACATGTGCCAGCACTCTTTCAACAGAAATAATATTTCAGGCAAACAGCTCTGAAGTTCTTGATGTTCAATGTTACTGCAAGAATTATAAAGCTATGCTTGAACCTGGGTTCAGGAAATATTTCTTACTTACAGAAATTAAGATCTAAAATATTCCAGAATATTTGTCTATGTCATGAAGGTTCCATTATATAAGAGTTACAGTTCTCACTGTCATAGATGGGTTAGGCAGGACTCAGGGAGGTAGGAGGTGAGTAGTTGTTAGACAGATAACTCCAAGATACCTGTGCAATAACCATCTTTTAATGAACATTTCACCTTGTCAATTAATAAATAAGCTATTATGTTGCTGTTGCTGATATATCTTTGCCTTTCATATGTCTTTGATATCAAAGGCTATATTATGATGTTCAACAGTGAAAAATTTAAAAGAATTAGTCAGTAAATTATATCTGGTCAGGTGTGTTCATTGGAATGCCCTTGAAATGCTTTTTTGCCACATCACATTTCTTCTTCATTTAGTCTATTTCATCATGCATAAGTTGCTTGAGCATTGCTCATTGAATCTTTGATAAATGGCTTTTATTATAGAAACAACTCTTTGAAAGTAAGAAAAAAATTTCTGAATGGTTTCAGAATTTCTTTTCAGGACTTACCAACTTGGTTTCATAACAGTTTTCAGAGATGCACCAAGAAAGGATGATGTCTATTTTACTGATAGGGGAACTATAAAAAGTTTATATACATGTATGATATATATACACTAATATATACACTATGTAAAGCTACGACGTTCAAACTTTAATGACAAAGGCCAGGTATTTAGGAATGAAGTGATCTTATTTTTCAAGACACTCAGCACTCACAGTTTTCTGGACTTCAGTAATACCTACTTTAATTAAAAGGAGATCTCACAGTGCAACTTTGGTCACCCATCCCGATCATATTCAGATAATTGCATTTACGCAAGTTTTAGCAGAGTCAATGGCAGAGAAATTTCATAACTAATGAATCTCCTAAAACCAGTTGCAGGTACTTATTTCAGCAGTCACAGTGAAAGCTGTTAAAGATTCAGCACTTCTGAAAATGAAGTCAAGTATGTGTCTAATTCTTGCATGCAGCAGTGATTTTCTTGTCAGGCTAGATTCACTGGCTTAAGTGAAGTTACACTACCAGGAAATGTGTTTGCTATGAATTGAACTGTCTTAGTTGATAGTGCTGTTCATTCCCACACACAGTTGTCATGTCACTAAACCTCAACCTGTATTTCCCAGAAGAAAAACTTTTAGTATTGATGGGACTATCTAGTCAAAGCAGCATTTCTCATTGATAGCAGGACTTCTACACAGAAATTGCAATACTTCATAAACAAGTAATTTAGGCCTAACATCACTCCTGATTTCTTTACCTCCTCCACCTGAGTGGCACAGGGGAATGGGAATGGGGGTTGGGGTCAGTTCATCACACATTGTCTCTGCTGCTCCTTCCTATTCACACTCTTCCAGTTCCAGAGTGGGGTCCATCCCATGGATTGCGGTCTTTCAAGAACAGTATGCTGCATTGTGGGTCCCCTGTGGGGTCACAAGCCCTGCCAGCAAATCTGCTCCTGCATGGTCCTCCATGGGCTGCATAGACAGCCTTTCTCACCATGGTCTTCACCACAGGCTGCAGGGGCATCTCTGCTCCAGCACCTGGAGCACCTCCTCCCCCTCCTTCTCCACTGACCTTGGTGTCTGCAGGGCTGCTTCTCTCANGCTGCATAGACAGCCTTTCTCACCATGGTCTTCACCACAGGCTGCAGGGGCATCTCTGCTCCAGCACCTGGAGCACCTCCTCCCCCTCCTTCTCCACTGACCTTGGTGTCTGCAGGGCTGCTTCTCTCACATATTCTCACTCCTTTCTCTGGATAAAGTTGTGCAGCTTTCTTTTCCCACCTTCTAAAATACATTTCTTCAGAGGTGCTACCTCTGTCACTGATGGACTCGGCCTCAGCCAGCAGTGGGTCCATCTTGGAGTCGTCTGTCATTGGCTCTGTTGGATATGGGGGAAGCTTCTGGCAGCTTCCTACATAATCATGGAGTCATTTGGATTGAAAAAGACCCTGGAGATCATCAAGTCCAGCCTTTAATCCAGCATTGTCAGGTCCACCACTAAACCATGTTCCCAAGTGCTACATCTACACGTGTTTTAGTAACCTCCAGGGATGATGACTCAAGCACTCCCCTGGGCAGCCTGTTCCAGTGCTTGACACCCATTTTGGTGAAGGATATTATCCTAGTATCCAATCTAAACCTCCCCTGGTGCAACTTGAGGCCATTTTCTCTTGTCTTATTGCTTGTTACTTGAGAGAAGAGACCCATGCCCGCCTAGCTACACCCTCCTTTCAGGTAGCTGTTGAGAGCAACAAGGTCTCCCCCGAGCCTCCTCTTCTCTAATTTAAGCCGCCTCTCAGCCCCTCCACTACCAAAACCTTTCCACATAAACCTGATATAGCCAAGAAAGAGTCAGATGTGCTATACATATTAATTGCACAGAAACACAGATTTACTACTGCTGAAAATCATCTTTGCCCCACTGTTTTAATTTTACTGGTTCTAGCTGAACATTTAAAATCAGACAGAAAAATTACTTCTGTGCTCGAAAGTTATATCAAACCTTGTTGATACATGTTAGGAATCATAGTTTCATCTGTCTTTCCAGAAATGCGAATTTGTTGACTCAAGTGTAGTATAACATATGCTGTACTTCCAGAGGTATGAATTCCATCATCTTGGGATTTTTGCATTTCTGTCTCAGAATGTTCTGTACATCCTTTATAGACACATAGCAGTGGCAGATGCATTTTTAAAAATCAAAGGTTTCTGTGATACTTCCTGCATATTTATTCTGCATATAATTACTTAAAATGAAGAAAGATTTGCCTGTGGTCTTTTTCTGTATAATATTAGTGATGTATGTAATTCAGCATTACAAAATTATCACATAACTTGTGAAATTTAACGTGAGATCACAGCTTTTGAAAAATATCTATCACTGTCAAAATCCTTTTATTTGAAAACCTAAAAACTGTTTACTTCTTGAGTTAGGGTTACTCTCTGAATTAAGGTTATACTCTGATGCATTCTGATTGTGCTTAGGAACTAGATACATGTCAAACTAGTAGAAACTAAAATTTGTGAAATGTTACAGCTTTAGAGGCAAAGGTTAGGAAATCATTACCAGGATGAAAAGTGCAGGACTGCTCTTTTTTATCTACAGAAGATCAAAGGAAGACACATAAATGAAGACTGATTCTGAAAATGTGGCTGATGCTTTTATTTCAACTACAGTCATCCACTGACCACCACACAAAGGCTTCAGATAGATGACTACATTCATTTATAGTTTCAGATTCTCAGTTTTTTGTCTATCCAAATCTGATAGAAGACTTCAGGATACATAGGAAATATACTGCATTAGATTGCTAGACATGAAGCAATCAAAGAGCATTTTTTAGTTTCTGTGGGAAAAGAGAGGAAGAATGGGTTTAGCTGATACCATTTGTTCAAACTATGTTCTGAAGAAAAGTTCAGGAGTTCCAAACCCCAGACAGTGTAAATGGGAGCAAGGGCACAGGTAGGAAAGAAAAGCTGTCAAGGATCTTTCATTCTTCCCCCTGGATTCTACAGGGCATGATATCTTTGTGAAGGAAACATGAGTAATTTCGTTAAGAGCCTTAAGTGCTGAAATAGGTTGTGTTTACTCCTTATAAGGTCCATTTTGTTTAGTCTGAGTTGCCTTCATAATTAGCAATTAAAATGATAAAAAGAAAGAGTGTATTTATTGTCTTTCATTAACAGTTGTGGATTTATACTGTGTCTCTTTATCACAGAGATCAGGTAGATATAAACACTACAGTGCATATTTGTAGCACTAAAGCATGTATTTTTTCTTAAAAAATATCTGAATTAAGTCTTTTTTGTCCTTGCCTTTTTGCTAGTGAAATTCATGGAGTTTTTTACACCATTTCTTATTTAAAGTCTAAGTAATCCACCATGTTTTATCCAGGATTGCATAAACAGACGTGTCCTTATTCTACAGTGGGAGAAAAAATGCAAAGAATGCTTGGACTAGATGCCTATTTTTGTTTCATTGTCGTACGAAGAAGACATTTAAATAACCATCCAATTCAGACATGCTTCAGGCCTATACATGTGAACAATTTTTCAGTTTTTGACATTGTTCCATGGTTCATACTGTCCCAGAAAAAAAATTATTTCTTGAGAGGAAAAGAGCCTTTTAAAAATACTTTTGGAGTGATCTTATAAATCTCCCTCTTCCCCTGTTTTAGTGGTTGTTGTTTTTCTTGGCCTGTGAAAATATCTGTCATTTCCTGATGAGTGTGGGATTCAAAGTGACAGAACAGAGTTAGACAAGTCAGGTAGCAGTAAAAACACAGAATTTTGCCGTATCTCTCCTAGGTGTTTCTAAAGTTGGGGAAAAGTTATTTTGAAAAAAATCAAGTTCCTGCAACTTTATTCTTGTGGGAACGGGGTTTATGTGCAATGTTTCTCTGTAATAACCATGTCCTTCAGTGCTTACCATTTTTAGGTTTAATTGATTTGCACTATTACAACTTTTGAGTAACCCTTTTTTCACTTTGTATCTTGTCTTCTAACATTTTATGGCCTTTTAAGATGTTAATCAATAAAATACAGGAGGAAAGAACCATCTTGGCATCACCCTGGGTAAGGTGTGATCTGCGGGTCCTGGCAAGGATCAGTGCTCATTGCAGCTGCTTTCCTGCAGCTCTCACACCCAGAGCTGCCCTTAGACACCCTCCCAGGGTGTCCCTTGCTCAGGGACAATTTCACCAGCTCAGTGGCCTGCCTGGGTTGGCCTTTGCTGGCCAGTGCTCCCTCACACGCACACACCTGCATAGCCAAGCTCCGCGGGCACACCCGCGCTCTGACCCGCGGCTGCACTCACACACCCTGCCACTCACACACACATCCACAGCAGACACCTCGCACCCAGGACAGAGCTGGAAGGGCTTTTAATGGCAGCACAACGAATATTCCTCTTTTTCTCTTGCTCCAGAATACAAGAAAAGCTATAGCCTTAACTTATATCTAAGAGGAAATATAACTGGTCAAATTATAATGGGCCCTTTTGCAAAAGGAGGCAATATGTGGTGTTTCGAAACAGACAGCACCATCAAGTTGCTGTGCTGAATTTTATAATAATCCTCCTGATATTTGAAAAATGGAGGAAAAGGACAAAAAAGATTTAAGCTGTGAAGTTCTTTAAGTTCCATTTAAAATAACACACACCTCCAACTCTAATTCCTTCTTTTCTTGACTCTACCAGCCAACTTGTATTTTTCTAAGGGAATGAAATTCACAGATTAAAAAAAAACTCCTTTTTTTTTAAGGTGCTCTCTCTCTTTATTTACATTATGTTTTTAACCTGGTTCCTGTTTTAAAATTAATTCTGTAGTGATTCCAAAAATCCCAGGCACATACACAGACACCTGAGCTCTCCCGGAGGACAGGAAACTGAGGTGGGGCATGGGAGACAGGAAGTGAATGTGAAAAAGAATGAGTAAGTTTGTTTCACTCAGACTAAAATCAGACCTTATGGGATTGGGACATGAGCCTAAACAAGCAAAAGATGAAGACTTCTTTTTTGAAGAGTGATATTATGATTTTCATTATTACTGCTTCATAAGTCTACTTTCCATCTATTTGCTCTTGTACCTGTTTTTTTTCCACAAACTTGAGTTTCATTGTAGTTCTAGCTGCATGAATGAGAGGCTCCACAACTTTACTGCTCGTTCACATCTTAGAAATGAAAGATGGCTGCAGACTGTATGAACTGTAACAATTAAAAACCTACAATTTTATGTGTTGTGTATATACAGTATAATGATTGTGGCACAATTATGCCATAATGACTAATTTAATTAACAACATATTCAAAGTTAATAGTGTTTTGAAAAAATTTCTTTTGAAGAAAGCACTGGAATCAGCACCTAGTGAAATTATTGTACCCCTGCATCAAGCTGCTCCAATCAGAACCCCAAAGCAGTGCAAGTAATTAAAGAAATATCTTGTGTACAAGAAGTGACATCAGAGTACTGTTAAGAGCCATAAGCAAAGCTTTGCCTCTCATGTTTTCAAGACTTGATATCATGACCTTCCACTGAAAACTCTAAAAGGCTCAGAGCAGATTAGATTTGGTGCCTTACGGGAAAACCTTGGAAGAGAGAGTGAACGTGCCAAATTTATGTTTGTGAAAATAACAGGCATTGAGACTGTTTGATTGGTACAGTAGAGGAACGGAATTTTATCCTGAGCAGTAGTTGAATGAAGTGAAAATGTCGCAGATACATTTTTAAATATAGTTGCAAGTGAAAAATACCCCTTTTCTGCTATGTTTCAGCTCAGTTTCTGTTTAAAACTCATTGCTGTCTATGAAGGTAAATGATCCGTGGAAATGCCATCTTAGTGGACTAGAATAACCTACATCATTCTCTGAAAAATAGAGGCAATTTCATCATCTGAAGTATTAGTTTTTCTCCAAATGTTATTTATTATTTCTGTTAATTAAGCTTACAGCATCTGGTTGGAAATCTAAACAGTGAACCTTCTGCAATTCTCTTGATTTAGCCTTATATTTTAAAAGATGTTAATACTCTTCCTGCCTTTTATAGGGTAAAGAGGAGGCCCTTGGAGGGGTTTTAGTAGCAATTACAGCTCTTTTTATCTTTTCTTTTTCTTTTGTGAAAAAATTAATTTTTTCACTCCCTTTCTAATTTTCATTCATTATCAAGCTTCTCTAGGAACTTTATCACCATTTAAATGATAGGAGTAATCATCTTAGTAAGTATTGTATTCTAGATCCATTCCATCCAATCTACCTCAAATCTGAAATCCAAAGAGAATCTTTTTTTTCTGACTGGAATTGGAGCATGTTGGCAGGCCTGCCAAAGCATGCAGAGCATCCGGGAGTAATGCAAAGCTTGCACAAAGATGAGCTGTAGACACTCCTGTTTGTCAGTCCAGCTGACACAAATTAAGAACATGTAACATGATATAGTGAATATTTTCCCTCTTAGGACATAAAACATAGTTAGTCCTTATACTGGCAGTGAAAGCATACCAGTATGTTACTGGATTTGTCCTTGATAAGGTTTTTAATGTGCCAGAAAACTCAAGTTCCAGCCTACAAAGAGATGTTTGGGCACAGGAGGAATAAAAGGTGGATTTGGTTAAGGCACTGAGCAATCACAGCTTTCTTATTCAATTTGTTACAAACCAAAGCACACATCTGCCCAGATCACAATATTGCCCTAATTATTATGTATAGGAAAAAAGGAAATAATAAAAGTTTGGCTGAATTGTTACACAGTTTGATTTTTTGTGTTAATATGCTCCACAATTCCTGAAGACCAGAGTGACAAATACCAGGGCAGTTCCAAGCACGTTTGCCTTTGGACACCATGGTTTGCCCAAAGAATTGAGCAGCTCAAGCCACGTAGCTCTCTGCTACACGCAGCCCAGTTGTACAAGCCCTACACACCACATGGTCACAGTGAAGTGTATCTCACCCTCCTTGGAGCAGAATGACACAACACAAATGCCAAAAGCAACTCAGGAGCTCACTCTCCCTCCTCCTGTCAGTCGTCAATGCTGAGCTCAGAATCCATCTCATATACGCTTACGGAGAGGTTGTACATATATTTTAGTGCAAAGCTTGCATCTTTATCATGGCCCCCGGACCAAGCCTAAAACCCTGTTAGAGCCAGTTAATATTCTCTGTCCACATCAGTAAGAGCTGAAGGGCTGCACAAAATTGTTAAAAAATTCCTATGAGGAGGAAGAGAGACAGTTAATATATCAAATTTGATATCAATTAGATACCTCTATATTGACAGAATTTCATTTATTGGTGGAAAATTTTCTTTATATACAAAAGAAACACTCCCAATCTCTGAACCCATGAAAGAAGGAGGAATAAAAGGAGCTATATCTTGTTACCCTAAAACAGAAGTGTAAATAGAAAAGAAGAAGTTTTATGTCACACCATGCATTCACATTGTAATTATACAAGCTGTAATTCTTCTGAGAGTCATCCTCCACATTCCCCAGAGGAGATGCCTCTGTGTAGCTGCAATTCATCTCCGCTGGGACAGATATCTTCTTCCCTTGTTTACACCATAGGAGGCTTTAAAGGTTCCTGGGCTTTTTAGGAGAGTGATTAAGCTCACTGACTTCCTACAAGGCACAGAGACATCACCATATCCAAAGTAAACTCAGCACACCCTTTTTGTGCTTCTGTAGGCACTCTTAACGCTCTGAAAAATCCCCTGCACTGGTTATGAAGAAAAAGTGCTGAATTAACCAACAGCCCAGTGACCAAAGGACTGATGGGACAGTAGGTTCACAGCTTTCCATACTAAAGAAGAGTCTGCTGCAGAGAGTAGGACCCACATGCTGCTTTTGTCCCCCACACAAGCCAAGAGGGTAGCAAATAAAGGAAGCCATTATCTTGGCACACAGTCTTTGCCTAGTCAGAGCACCAGGAATCCTATCCTGCTTGGTGTACTTCAGATGAATCACAGCCTGCAACTACTATCTTATACACTTAATCAGATGAATAACTCCTGAAAATTTATCAATCCCAAATGAAGCTGAATTATCCCTTTTACTTACTTACACATTGTTCATAAAATTAATTTTAGAAAAAGAAGGTTGTATTACTCATTAATCTAAAATAGTCTGATCTATGGGGATCATCTGTAGCTAATTGTATTTCATTTTTTTCCATGGACAAGCCTCAGTAAAGACTCAGTAAAAACATTGGGAATAACGTACATAATGGATGTAACACTGACTTTTGATATAAGGAAATATGGTCCAACATTTTCCTCTCCCATTTTCTGTCTTTTCAGCTAAACTTTTACTAATTTTTGAACAGCATGAGGGACATTGACTTTATATGGATTCTCCTGAAGCTGATGTTCTCATAAAGAAAAGATTATCCTCCTTGGCTAGAGGCTTCAGGAGAATCCATATAAAAGTGACAAATCAAAATTGACACATCAGATGTAAAATGGAAATTAAACCCTTTCCTGGGGTTTTGCTAGCTTAAAAATCTTGCCATTCCAAGTTTCTTTAACTGTGGTGCACAGAATGTTTATTTGTTTTTAATTTCACAGTTCTTTTTTCTTTTCTAGGTCACGCATTTCATTATTTCCTAGCTTTTTAGCTCATTTCTTCCTGCTTCGATTATGTAAGGAAGTAACACTGGTGCCACACATCAAGGGCAGAATTGAAAGCACGTCTCCTCTGGTTTTAACTAGGGGATCCCCTTTATCAAAATGCTTGTGGCTATTGTAGTGTCTGCTTTCATCTCAGCTCTAATACAAGGGTGACATAAATCATACAAGAGCAATAAAATACATTATTTGAGTTAAAGGTATGTGACTTTTACCAGATGTATAACCTGAAGTAAAACAATGTTCGCAAGTTCCTGGGACACACTGAATCTGAAAGAGACAAAGCAGGCAAGAAGCAAAATAACAGTGTCATCCAAATGAATACCTTTGGGGAAAACAGGAGAAGTGTATGTGTGTATCTTCCAGTTTCTGAATGTATTTGAGTGTGTGGAGCGGTAGCATGAGATGTCATGAGACCAGAGGGAGAAATCGCAGCTATGTCAATCTGGTAAAACAGTATTGCTACGAAGAGACCTGGAGGTATCATGGCAGGTTCTCTTCAGTATTCAGTGGATACCAGACTGTGCACATTGTACTCTGGTGGCATTATTTTTGCAGTGTGCAGTGGTTCTGCTCAGGAAAAGGACAGATGCTGGTTTATGTGCAGCCACAACAAGGATGAGGCAGATTATGTGTCTAGGCCAGCCCAGGTGTGGAGCAGGAACCTGCCATGCTCCTTCACAGCACCCCCAGTCAAATTGACATAAACAGAAATTGTGCTTTTGCATGAAGAAAGCATTTAATAGTTATCCTTCTGTCTGCTGTGGCCACCACAGTTGTTGTTCTGGTTGAAAAACTGGAAGAAAACAGCAGTAAAGAAAGAGGCTTTCAATTCCCTTCATCTCATGCAAAATCTGTACACAGCAAATGTTGGCCACAAGCCTCAATCTGCTTACATGGCATGCAACTTTTATACAGCTATAGCTGGTTATTTAAAATGTCAGATAATTAGATCTCCATGTATGCTTCTACTCTGCAGTACATGGGATACTGCTTTTCTCAGGGATATAGAGAACAGCTGGAAAAAATGTTTACTAAGGCTTATATGTGTAAACAGAACAAGTTATGCATAGAAAATGATTAGACTTCATATTTCTAGTTTCTCCTCCATGAAGAAGCAGACTTGCTGACTTCTACAGCTCTTTATTACTTAGCTGAAGAACAGACAGAAATTTAGCCCCAAGATTTGAGTGCACATATAAATCTCTTTAGCTACATTCCCCATCTTTCCCCTGCAAAACTCCACATGTCGTGTAAAATCTAAAATACAGTCAGGAAACTCACCTGATCACAGTCTGGATGGGTATCACTGCTACCATTTTATTTTGTGCAAGGTGAAGGAATTTCAGCCCTTGGGCCACCCTTAAAAAACTGTGTGCTTTCCGTTCTGGTAACTGGTGATGTTTTCAGCAGCCCAGAGAGAGAGAACAGCCCAAAGAACTTAACTACGTTTTACTTTGTTAAGTGGCCTTTCCTGTTAAGTACTGAATCGTAATGCAGAACAACATGTGGAACTTTGCAGGGTTGTTTTGCATTAAATGCTTTTCCTGTAGAGAAGGCTAGTCCCTAATTTTTTCAAGTTGTTATTGATGTGAACAATAAATCTGACACACACAAACAGAAGTTAGAAAATTATACCATTATTTTAAAACAGACTGATATCTAGGTAAGATGCTTTGAGAGCAAAGCCAATATGAAGATGTTGTAAAAGTGGGTTACTACATTATATTGCTTGCATATACGGAAAAAAAGTGTATTTTCTTTTAGCCTTCTTCACTGCTGCAAAGAATAATCATTAGTCTTGTGTGGTATGAACTATTGCAATGCTAATGATTTAGAAGATGAGTTTGAGATTGTTTCTCTTATCTGTAGAGCCATTTTAGGGGCTGCTGTCCTTCCTCCATCCTTCCACATTACTTCTCATTTTTGCTTCCTATCTCAGTTTATGTTGCTTCAACTCAGGGCTAATGGTGTGTTTTCATTATCGTCCTTCATGAAATGTTCATCGCATTGTGGCCTTAACAAAACAATAAAACAAGTAGCAGAACTAACCAGGTTCTTATCTAAGATTTCAACAAACTCAAAGAAAAAAGTAATTGGTAAGCAAAGATGTTATAGGATTAACATGACATTTCATAAGTTCTTAAACAAAACCACATTTTATTTCAAGGTTGTCTTGTTTCTTAAATACAGGAAGAAATACAGTAAGCCAATCCTGAAGTGAGTTGTTTTATAAAGCTAGAGGGTTCTTTGTAGCTAAAATTAGGGTAGAACCCTGAAGACATAAACAGCAAGCATTTTAAGAAACAGGTAAGAGATGGAGACTTTAATGTAAGTGCATCAAGCTGCCTTGCAGGGAGGCAGGGTAATGAAATTGTACTGATTTTCTGTAGCAGTGAAGAATGTCACTGTATGTTACTGCTCTGCCCAAGATAGTCCCTGTAATGCTTTTCTGCAGTAATTTGCTTTGGAAGAGACAGAACTTTGATTTTTATCTTGGGACGATGCGGCACAAGCTGCTCAAATCTTTTTGAATTATTTCATTCTTTGCCACACACCACACTCCAATGACATAGTCTAATAAAAAACTATATGTAATTAATTGTTTACATATGTAATAATATGTGTACAACTATCTAGCATTTTATAGGACTTTATATTTGTCATCCAAATATTAGGTTATGTCTAAAACATATAATCTCAGATACAAAATACTGCCCTTAGTTTTTGTAGTGTTGTGGTAAACATGCTTTTGTGCAATTCATGTAAAGGAAAACACTATTTTAATCAATGTTTAAATTAGGTGAATAAAAAAAATATTTTCTTCTAAGTGCTTTAGATTTCCTCAGCCATGAATTGAAGGCTGAGGCCTTCATGAAGCCATGAATTGAATTACCCACAAGAAACTTCTAAGCCATAACTACTGATTGCAAAAGCCTTTTAAAATAATTTCAACAGACTGTAGAAATATTATTGTTATACATGTTCTATCTAAATTCAATCAAATCCATATTTTATATATATATCAGCCATTTTCAAATGAGCACAAGGCCCTTTCTTGCTAATTTGACAAGGTTCCTTTGTTAAATGTGTGACTGGACATGATAAATAACCTGTTAAGTTTAGCACAGCCAGAGGTTCAGGACTCTTCACAAACATTTGTAGATCAATTTGTGTTTCCAGGAAGCCCGTGACACTTTCTAGCTCAGCTACAGCCCCAGCTGCATGCCCTGTCGGCTCAGTATGCCTGCTCCCCAGGAGTGAAGGGAACAGACTAAGGGGAGGCAAAGAAAGGAAAGAAAAAATATCTACTAAAGCAAACACACCCTTGACACAGGGGAGGCAGAAAAGACACTGGCTGGATCAGGAGAGAAATGGGAGTGTCCCAGCATGGAGGGCAAGAGCAGAGTGAAGAGCAAGAACTCACCAGAGCTAAGGAACAAAGGAGTTTAGGAGGGAAGTTAATGGTATGGAAGAAAGTCCAGGACTCAGGTGGGCTAAACGACATCTTCACCAAGCTGTCCTAGTCCCACAGCTGGGTGAAGCAGGGAGCTGGATAGAACCCCAGGCTGGGGATTGCTCCAGGGGCTGCTGCAATGGAGCATGTTGCTGTCGAACACAGCGCTTGTCTCATGACCCACTGCCTCGCATCCGCGTAAGTCTGCAGATGTGCAACAACGCTGCCCATTGGCTGGGTCCCTCTGGGCTCAGGAGAGTTTTTCAAATGAAGATGGGCAGCAAATTAATTCTAAAGCTGCCATAAACGTAGAGCTATTCTCAGAATTTTCCCTAATATCGTATAATCAAACTCCCAAACCGTAAAAAAGAACCAAACTTTGGCCTAGGGTGAAAACCTAGTTTCACAGGCACAGTCTATACACAATTAATGGCTGACTAATCTGTCAAGCACTGTGAACAATTTCAGTCCTAGGTCTAAGGTTCTCACTGGATTTTAATGCTAAACTGAAGCTAGAATATGAAGCTAATTACTTGCATCCACTTAGAATGAATTCCCACACAGGATTCAAAATTCTTATTAGCAGAGGACTTGTAAGAACCTAATTTTTTAGTATAATAATTTAATATTATGCTTATTAATTTAGCTGCAAGTAAAAAGAGGCAGCACTGTAATTACAGATTTTTATATTGTATGTTGGTACATGTTTGTACTAAAGGCTGTAGAAATTAGTATATTAGTATATTATATCTGTACTGTGAGGAGTAAGAAGCTTGCTCGCTGTATAAATAACAGACAGAAAAATAATATTGGAGGATCAGGTCTTCCATTAATGACCATATGATTTTGCCTAAATAATTCTCAAACTAAGACATTATTAACTAAATGATATAGAATTACAGGAAAAAAAATCCTAGATTATTGGGAGGATAGAGAGAAGCACTGAAGGAAATGCAACTAAACTATTTTGAAGTTCAATTAAGAGTATAGTTTTAAGGGTCGCTATAAGAAATTAATTAGATATTTGAATTATGTTTTCACTTTAAATGACAGGGCTAAAATTGGAAGGCATGAAAATAGACGTAGTGCTATTGCTGACACTGTGGATTACTAAGCAGAAAAAGAAAAAAAAAAAAAACCTTAAAGAAATTCAATGTGTTCAACTTAAAATTTGTGAAAATTTCTCCAAAACCTATTAAAGGCATATTTTAAATCCTGTTATTAAAGGAGATTTTCAGCATGTGCTTCCTATTAGCATAGTCCCCATTTTATCTGTTCTGAATTCTCCATTCTTCTCCAAGACCTGCACAAAGAATTAAGGAATAACATTTCTTTAAATGTTCATGATTATCACTGTTAGTGGTTTCTTTTACTCAAGAGTAAGCCCAAGAAATGTAAATTGGGACTGTCACCACTGTGCAGGTTTTGCATAGAATTTAAAAGCATAGGCTTGATTACCTTTGAAAAAAAACTCACTGCCCAAATAGTCACACCTCTCATCACTATTCTGTCTATGTCTCTTATGTGGAGCTGCATATTAGTTTATAAGGGCTCTTTGTCTGGTTTTCAGATACAGACAATTTAAGAGACATTTTTAAAATGCCTGAGAGATGCTGAGGTTTTCCTGTACTTACTTTGGTTTGGTTTGGTTTGGTTTTTGAACTGAAATACTGAAGGCAAAAAGTGTGCATTTGGCATTGCTGTGTAGCGAAGTTAAAACCAGTTAATACCCTCAACCGTGCCTCTCTATGTTATCCTCCAGCATATCAGATCTGGGTTGCACATCATAACAAATCTTTGTTCTTCCTGAAAATTAAATGTAAGTGTTAAAAAAGCATCACAGTAAAACAAACCTAAGCATTTGTAAGTAGGAAAAGAAACATTTGAGAAAAACCAGATACATGATAAAAAAACCACTCAATTTTTGTATAGTGTGTGAAATAAGTGTGAGTAGGCAAACAAGCTTAAAGGTGATATGTTTATTCACCTGATTAACACTGATTTTTATGTCCATTTAAAATATATTAACATTAACACTGATTTTTATGTCCATTTAAAATATATTCTGCTTGAACACCAGCAGTCAGAAATGTGCTGTATCTATTTCATGATTTTTGGATACTGCTGTGATTGATACTGCTGACACAGCCTAAAGAAGGCTCATTTTTCATTTTTTGGCTATTTACCACCAGCGATTGACAGCAGTTTGAGCCTGTTCCAAAATCGGTCAGAGCCATGAATAATCCATCTCCTTTCTCAGTTAACAGCTTATTCCCTTTCTCCTTTCTTGCACCAATTCATATGCAAGCCAGAGTAGTGGGGTAGCTTCAGAAGCAGCAGCAACAGCACCAAGATGTGGCCCATTTGAGGTCTAGTCACCTCCAAATAACACTTGGAAAGAGCATCTTTTAAGCCCACTCTCCAGTTTGTAAGGTCCCAAAGTGTCTCTTAAACATCAGAGCTCGAAGCAGACAAAACGTCAGAAGGTATTCAGCTACTTTCTATCCAAGATGTTAATGGAAGCTGAAGAAAAGCCAAAGGGTAAGGAGAAGCAAAAACATAAGGTTCTCTCAGCAGGGCAACCTGGCCAAGGAAAGCAGAGAGAAGAAATGCTCCTCGATAGCCCTAGGAAAAGCTGTGAGCAGAACTTCAGATAACTTATCTGGCAAGTTTTTTTTAATAGCTGAAGACTTGGGGATGCTTTTAACAATTTATTTGAAATCCTAGCCTACAGCATTTGTAGCAACAGAAATCCTGTTCCTGTGTTGGGAGCTTTTCTCTAAGATCCTTTGGAATGCACTATTACCATCTGTTTTCTGTTGTTAACAGATCTACCAAGTTCTGTGTGGCTCCACATGGGACACTTTCTCAAACTCATTGAGGCATGCTGCAGATTGATATGTGCCAAGTGTTAGCCTTTAATTAACTCAGCCTGTGAGTGCAGCGTTAGGGCAGGATTCAGAGCATGCCCATATGTGTGGAAGAGGAAAGCTGGTAGCTGCCTTCCTTGGAGAAATGGGCAGACATATGGGGCGCAGACCAGTAGGTGGTTGGTAGCATGAGTTGCTACAGGTGTGGGATGTATCTGGCTGTGGGAGGGAATCTTTGCTAGGGTTGCTTGGTAGCTGTAGGATGAAGATAACTTGGAGTAAATGAATGCTCTGGGAACTGGAAAAATCTCCTGGAGGGACTGGGTGCTGCATTTGTTTGGCTTCTGGAGAACTTGGAGGTGGTGAGAGGAAGTGTTAGTTTTGCAGCTCTTGTAACATTGCAACCACTCCCACAGAGACTGCTCATGCTTCATGCTGCCCCTTCACAGCTGGGAACCACAAGAAAAACATCACTTTTGAGAAGAGCAGCAGTTAGAAAGCAATTCTGCAGCCCAGCATACGACTTAAGACGTATAGCAGGCCGTGTCTGGCACTTGAACATCACAGCAGGGACAGAGCATTGCTGCTAGTTCCTGTGCTGCAAAAAGCAAAGAGATTGGGAGTCTTGTTGGCACCGGTTCCTCTCTACAGTCATAAGAGGTTGCTTCTCTTGCTGCACAGAGACAAATGCATGAGGTGCCAGATCAAAATTTTTGGCCCTTTTCCTGAATATTTATAAAACATATCTGAATGTTAGGTTTTATTTTGCTTCAGAAAAAGAGTAGTCATTTTTCATTTTGAAACCAGGACACAAATTTCCCTGTTTTGTGCCAGATTTGTTTCTGGGTAAATCAGGATCATAGTTTGATATATTACACAATTTTTTTTCTTTTTTTTTCTTCCATCCTTGAGGGCTCAAAACCAGTCAAAAACTTGACAGACAATTCTTTGCACTCACTTAGCTTCCTCAAGAGGCTTCCTAACTTGCACAGTTTGCAAGTTTAAATCCAGCCTTTGAAGTTTTGGCTGGAATAAGGTGGCAAGTAGTATTGAATGGCACTGACACTGTGTGTCTTTAGCCCTAAATCACTGGCATAGAAAGAGTTCTAACCAGTGCAAATCCCTCCAGGGTCCCTCCAGTGCTTCAGGGGCTATCCAGCCAGAAGCTTTCCTCCACCAAGATCCCTATGCAGTGCTGGGAGGACTTAAGGAGAATTATTCCAGAGCCCTGAAATATGATCTATAATGGCACTGGTAGATCTATAGATATACTATCTTTAAAGTAACAGTGGTGTTTTGTTTGTATGTATTTGTCCTTTGGATAGGCTAATATGGAAGTTTCTGTGCACTTTGGAAAGATAATGCAATGAACTTCAATAACCCCCTCTTTTATCCTCCCCTCCCCCAGCAGCAATGCCTTTGTTAAACAGGGGAAAAAAAATTCTTTTTTATTTATATACTGGAGACACTTTTAGTGATCGGGCAAATTTTCAGACTTGCAATTTAAACCAGTCACTGATATTTGAACAAAGTGAGACTGTAGTCAGTACTGCTGCAAGTGGGCACTTGCTGTAATAATACAGTCTTGATTTCTGACTTCTCTCTCATAGTGGGTAGAAATGCTCTTATAGAAAAGTATTTTCTAGAACTTTAAATACTTAATGCAGCCATTGTTGCTCATTATGAATTATTGTGCAGTAACTGTTTTTTTGTCTTGGCACTTCGGTCACACAGTGTAAAAGTTAGCAAGTGAGTTAAGGTCTCATACAGTTTTGCAGGTCTCAATTGGCTTGTTGTACTCTGATTTTGGATCAATCTATTACTTCAGTCACTTTAGGAAATGCCTGTTTAAATCTGCTTTTCCGGCAGAATAAGTGGCTATATTACATAATATTTCGTTACGTTTTCTGTTGTGCCAATTTAGACATGATTTATCTGTAGGCGTTATGTGCAGATGGGATGGCTCAGCCCTACAGATCAGGTGTAAAATGTAAAAACATAAGTTAAAAAACAAACAAAAAAAAAATCCTCAACCACTTCTTCAGAAATGGTAAGATTTGCCTGAAATTAGGGGAAAAATCCAACAAAAATCAAATACCTTATGGATTTGTAAACCTTTATATGGTGAAGAAATGCTTTTCATTTGGAAGGTCTAACCACGTTCCTCAAGCAAGAAAATAATTTAATACTATTGGAAGGGTTCTGTTAATACAGGCAGTAATTGCATTTTCCCAGTTTCCCAAATTCTGTGCAAATAATTTTCTGTTGTCCTCACCTTCTGCAGTTAAGGGTTAAAAGCATTAAAAACCCTCACTGTGTTTATATCTGCTTTCCCAGCATTTGCCAAGAGTTTTCTTGCTCTTTCTCCTCACAGACCTGATACTACAGAGGTGGATTGGATGAGTGTTATTCACAGGAGATGGTCAGCTCTGCCTTCACCTCCACTGCTCAGGTATTTCTGTATTCTTGAAAGGATGACATGTACTGCTCTCTACAGGAAAGTGCTCTAGGAAGAAAAAAGGTTTAGAAGACAATCTTTCAGATTGGATTCTCCTTCTGTAAATACAACAAATTTCTGTGGGGGAATCTAAAGAACTTGATGGAAATTTCTGAAAAGTTTAAGGCAAGAAATGTCAGCAATTTCACTTCAAAGGTTTTCAAAAAGCCTTCAAATTGAACTACTTCCTCCTGGCTTGGTGAAATGACCTGAAGTGCTTAATTTCAAGCTATTTTAATGTTAGTGTTAATTTAAATTTAATATTCATCTGTATCTTACCTGGTGGAGTGTTACCCTTGGGGAGTCAGAGGATTCCTGGATGAAAATTGTGATTCCCAATGTGTCGGACATTGTGGCCAGACAACAGTGCTCACTATGCACCAAGAATCCCACCGGTCCTGTGATGCTCTAAAAATGTTGTAGCCTAACCCCAAGAAAAGACCAGAAGATAGAAAGAAGTACAGGACTCACAAGGCAACACAGAAACCATTCCGGTTAGAATCAAATCAAGCTGAAATGAAGTATTTTGCTGTGAGCTTTCTGATGGAAAATTAAGACTTCAAAAATTTACCAGGACGAAGCACATTGGGTACAAACAGCTTTTTGCATCAGTAAAACAATTCATCAGAAAATCTGAGCTGGCTCTGATCACATCTGCTACATATATTTTCTTTGCTTTCCTCAAACACAAATTAAACTCTTTATAAGGAGACGGACTGTTCAGTATGCATAGGAATTTTGGAGGACAACTGGAAGACCAGTGACAACATTTCTGCATTAGTAATGCCTAAATTGTTCAAAAAATGGTGATTAAACATTCAGCCCTTTAGTCTATGTTTAGGTTTTTGTTTGGTCTGTCTTTAGGCACATTGGTGCAGAATCCAATTTTCTGTATATGCTGGATGAACATTAAGATGCTTTTACTAAGGCCCCAGCTGTGGGTTCCATTAAAATGCTGTTTATAAATTTTTTCTTTTTCAGTAGGTCAGAAAGAGTCCCCACTTAAAAAACACTTTGTATTTCTCATCACTGGGAGAAATTGTTTACTAAAATCCATTTCAGATGAAATTACATTTCCATAATTGATAAAATAATTAGTCATAACACAATATGAAATTTATTAAACAAAATTTAAGTGTGACTTGCTTAATTGTTACAACTCTTCCTGAAAATGGAATAGAAATAAGACACATTTTTACTAAATTTCTGGCTTTAAAATTCTGCATCTTCTTATTTTAATGAAGAAAATAGATTTTTTTAGTACAGTTAACATTTGATAGCTTTGGTGATCAAACATAGCTGCTTGAGAATTACCTGTATGTTACCAAGAGATGTGCTAAACAGTAGAATTAGCATAATTTCAGAAGCACAAATATTTGTATTGTCTAGAAGTTCAAGTGTCATGCCGGACTGTTTGGATTCACAACTAGCACAACCACGGCTATTTGTATGAAAACTAGAAAGAAAGAAAGAGTTTGTAAATTTGCCACATTTTATAGAGGTTTTTTAAGAGAAGGCTTCTCAATATAGCAAAAGAAATTGTATGCCATTTACTTCAATTTAAGTGGACTGAGATAAAACAGCTTCAGAAATAATAACTAAATGTATCAGATGTAGAATTTAAGACTCTCACAGGCCTTCTCTCACACCTAACTGAGCCTATATTTATCACATCTGCTCTTTTTCAAGTAAAAAATACATCAGATTTGAACTGTATTTTTTCTCATTCAGCTCTAAGAGAAGCAAAGCCCAGATGTGGTTCTGTTCAGAGCCTCTCTCCAGGGCCAGGTTGTTAATATTCACAAGAAGAGAATTAGTCTTTAGAAAGAGTTTGTTTCTTCTGACAAGGCAACCTGATAAGAAACATTCCAGTAAAGGAAAGACAAAAATAAATGAAGGAGAAAAGATTAGATGGTGACATTTCGTCCTTGAAAGCAGCATATTTTTACAGGGTAGCTATTATCATTAAGTTACACCCAAATAGGAACAGCTATTAACTAAAGCACTGAAAGTTTAATTAAAGGCTATGGAGAGTTTAATTTAGCAAAAGTAGTATGCAGTTCTTCTCAAGCCAAAGGAGCAGTGATCTGCGAGGGATATGATGGGAGAGAGGGAGGGAGAGCTGTGCAGAAGCACCTCTCATCTCCTGCACTGTAAAAATCACAGAGCATTAGCTTCTAAAACAGGGCCTAGCAATGACAGAAATAGAAATGAAAAGCAGAAGAGAGAAAAAGCTGAGCTTTTACTGAGCAGGAATGAGGGCTTCAGTTGCAGCTGGTTTGAAAGTCAGAATACTGGCTAGGAAAGAGGAGACACTGGCATTTCAGCAGACCAGAGCTTTCCAAGACGTCTGTTTACTACATCACTTGTGCTGCCAGTAAAATACTCAGATGCTGACAGAAACTAATGTTTCCTGAGCAAATACACACTGTTGACACAGTGAAAGCATCATGGACCAGCAAGAGTGATAAACACACTGGCAGTCATAAGCTTCTTTATTACAGCATAAGTGTATTTATGCCTCCAAAACAAATATATATTAATATTTCATTTTGTTGTTCATTTCATTTGTTTCTTTTTTTTTTTTCACTGTCAACAATGTATATTTCACAATAAGATGCAAATTTCATTTAGATTAATGTCCAGGTAACACCTGGTCTGTAAATATTGGTTTACACTTCAGATGTAGTTTTACTAACATGAAAAATCACACCTTATAATCAGAACAGCCAAAGTAGTTTTCAGACAGAGTTTTCCTCTTTCTGGAAAAAAAAGAGACATGGCAAAGAAAATAATGCACAAGGATTGTTGGCCCTTGGCTATTCTGCTCCATGTGGTGCTAGCTAGAAAAATGCAAATATTATAATTAATTTTTCATACAAAATTGTGTATTGACATTTCCTTGCTTCATCACTGAGATGAAGGATTTTAAATGTGTTCATGTGTTAATTGCCAACTTTATAATATCTGATATTTCTCTTAATGCCTGGGTTATATGATTGCCTGAGAATATCAGATTTTGCAGGTGGAGGTGAATCTTTAAACTGGAATTCCACAGATTTTGGAGGATGAGCCTGTATATAAAATCTTTGAAAAAAAATATTATCAGGTAAACACAAAAGATTTTCTTATTGTTGTTGTTACAAAGATTTAGTTTCAAGTGTATTTTAGAAAAAAACAATTTTAATTCAAATTCTTACATTTCTGGAAATACCATGTACGTAGGTGCTCTGAACTGAGAGAAGAGAACAAACTAAACATTATTTTTGAGCCAAGCTTTCTCCAGGTCACTCCCAGAGCAGGATTTGTTCAAAGGTGACTAAGAGAAAATGGAAAACTTGACTGTTGAAATTTTTTATCTTCTATCTGTAGCATAAATAGAAGTAGTGACTTTGCAACACCGGCTAAGAAACATTTAGGTTTATCAGTCTGTGAAAGATGTTCTTTGAAAATTGATAGTAACAGTCATATTCAATCAACTTAAAGGTTTATTTGTGTGCCACAGGGATGGCACAATCTTTCAGCTGATTTTATTTTTGATGCATTCAATTCTTATGAAGGAAGAAGTTATATAAAGAGAACAATACATATCTAGCTGTGCACCCTGACCCTAGCCATTCCTTGGAATTTTTGTTGCTCCCAGTGGTGAGTCATTTCCTGAAGACCTGTGTGTGGCTGGTAAGTCACATTGTTGTACATTCCTTCAGTCCAGGACGGTTTGGCAACCTTTCTCATTTATTCCAGCTACTGTTACCTGACGAGTATTGGAAATGGAAAAATTGCTCTCTGTAGCTTTTTCTATGACAAAGGCTCTTTCGTGACCTGAGGATAACTTTTCAAACATTTCTTGTTTTGGCAACTAATATGCTAAGTGACATTAGCTGTGACTCACAGGCTGAGCTGAAGAGCCACAAAGCAGCGCAGGTAATTGTGGGGTCTGACCTGCAGCAGCACTATTGTATAATATATGATTTGGAGGCAAGCCTGGTTTCCTTTTCAAGATGATCTGATAGATCAAAGTAAAAGATCTGAACTGAGTTCACAAAGTCAGAAATAGAGACATCCAATGTCTTGGTCACCTCAAACAACACGCAGAACCTAGCAAGGGGCTTCAGAGCTGCTGTCGTGCTTGACTTGTCTAACTGTGGTATTCTTCTGGGTTAAATTCTAACTCTTAATGAAGCTAACAGGATTTTACCACTCACTTTAAGGGAATAATGATTTAAATATCTGAAAAGATTATTCACATTTCTTCACTTGTTTATTATGAAGAAATCTTACATGCTTTCCCCATGATCTAATTCTAACAGGTTTAACCAATTTTGAAGCTGTTAGATGGTCAGTTACATTCTGCTGTTCCAGGTATTATATTATATTTTCCTGTATATGTTTAAAACAGAGTAGTGTGAATCACAGCCTGGATTGGATTTTGATTTGGGAAACAACAGAGAAGAAAGAAAATTAAAAACAGATCAACTAGGAAAATAATGAAAAAATGTAGTCAAAATTTTTCACTTCATTTGGAGAACATACAGAACATTTCAAACATTTTTAAAAAGAAAACAAAACTGACAAAGAGCAAATACTACATTTGTTGAGATAAAATCATGAAACTGCATCTAGCATTTAAAAGAAGTGTAACATGCTGACAACAGCAACATGAGGTTTTCTTCACTTCTTCACCTGAAACAAGTTATTTTTCACTTCCAGCTTATCATTTCTATGTAGTTACTGTCCATATCCCTCACCAGACACAGAAATTCTGCCACCTCTTCTGCCCTTGGTTGGGTTTCAGCTGCAGGATGACTGGCTCTAGCAAAGTGCTGCTGTGGCCCCCCAGATCCCAGCGCTGTGCACGCGGCACACGAGCAGGAGCTGTAAGAAGATTTTCTGGGGTCTCCATCCATTAGTTTGGGAGCTGCAGTTAAGCTCAGGGCCTGAGATATGTCACAGCTGCACCTATAGACCTTGCTATCCCTGCCTCAGTGGCATGACTTCATGGCTTGACTTGGACCTGCCTGATTGCTACCGCCTTGTGTTGCAGTCACAGGTCTGTCAGCTGAACATTGACACTGCTTTTGCTCGTGCTCTTCAGTTTTGGTTGGTGTGGGACACACTCCTGTAAGTGAGGGGACTACATCTGTCTGCCTTGCTGCCCGTCACCCTCGGCTCACAGCTTGCCTTCCCCTGTGGAACAGCCCCCCTCTTGCTGCTCCTCAAAATGAGGTTTGTCTGTTTACATTGGGATTAATACATTCGTGTATTAGTCTACGTTTCTTGGTGCTGGAAGATGAAAGTCAGTGAAATGCAGTCTACAACTTCCTCATAAAGGAAAGAGGAGGGGCAGACACTGATCTCTTCTCTGTGGTGATCAGTGACAGGACCCAAAGGAACGGCCTTAATTTCTGTCAGGGGAGGTTTGGGTTGGACATTAGATAAAGGTTTTTCACCCAGAGGTGGTTAGGTACTGGAACAGGCTCCCCAGGGAAGTGGTCACAGCACCAGCCTGACAGAGTTCAAGAACTGTTTGGAAAATACTCTTGGGCACATGGCATGACTCTTGGGGATGGTGCTGTGCAGGGCTGGGAGTTAGACCTTATGATCCTTGTGGATCTTTTCCAACTCAGCTGTGATTCTGTGAAATCAATTCTGCTCCTCATCTGAAAATAATAAAGTAGAAACAGTAAAAGGTTATACAGGTGGTCAAAGGTGTGGAGTATTTTCTATACAACGAACAACTGAAAATCCTGGAAAGGATCCTTTATCCTGGAAAGGAAATGACTGATATGAAAGAAGACTTCAAGTAGTGAATGACCTAGAGACCTTCAAATAAATGTAGTGTTGATGGATTTAAAAGACATAGAAGGACATGGTTCATGACATATTGTGTCACCGGGTTGTGGAAATACTTTACAATAGGCTGTGGAGTCTGAAAGCTTATTCAAAAGAAAACAAAGTATGAAAAAAAGAGCTGGAAAAAACTCTACCAACACTTACTTACTGACTTCCAAGACACTTTTTTCGGTGATAAAAATCTCTGCGCTACAAATCACCAGATGTTTGAAGCATCATTATAAGCTTCTGTTCTCATACACTTTCCTAGGCATCCGCTGAGGCACCACCAGACAGGATGCTGGGTTAGACGGATGTCTGCTCTGACCCGATACAATTGTTCTAATGTTCTTAGCACCCCCGGTTGACACTAAGGAGTCATCTGTGCTGTCAGGATTTGCCTGTGAAACAAGGACTTACTGTTTTGAATCTCTGAGGGGAAAATAGGAAGTGTCATTTCCCATAAAGAATTCTGTCCAGCTTTTTTCAGTTCTGCAGTACCTGGAGGCTGAATGCAGAGGACTCTTTTCCAAACTCTTACGTACCAACTTGGGGGGTTAATATAAGTTTTAAGATGGATATTTTCAACACAAGTTTTGGAAAATAATTCATATTTTAGAGTCAATTACATATGTCTGAAGACATTTAAAAGTTTCCCATCAATGACCTCAAATCTATCCAGGGTGCCTGCTATTTGGAGTATCTGAGGTCTGGAAAAGGATATCAGCATAGATTTTATACTGAGAGGTAGCACTTGCTCTTGGCCCCTTCCCTGGAGTTCCAGTACTTCACTGGGCAGACTGGACACAGAATGAAGGCTGAGCTGGTCCGGCACATTTGTCACTTGATTCTTTCAACTGTCCACGCCCACACATGAAACAGAAGAGAGAGTGCCTGTAGAGAAGTGAGAATGAGAACCACCAGCTGTGTCATCACCACTCCGTTTTCTGTTCCTTGAGTGGAGTGGAATGTAAACTCCCAGCTTCCTTCTTTTTTAAGCCTAGCCATCCATCCCTGTGGGAGATGACATGAGCATTTATAAGGTTGGGGGAAGTTCATTTGAAGAGATTATTAGAAACCAGATGCCAGAAAAGTATTTTGGGGGGGAATTATAAAAATAGAGCAAGCTATCCAGGCCACCATGACAAATATAATGTACAAAAAAAGGTAGAGAAGAGGGAGAAGGCAAAAGAGAAGTTTGGGTTAATTTAAATGGGCTTTTTAGAACGTTTAAACCAGTTCTTACAACATGACATCAACAAGATGGTACCTACAATGGTACTCAAATGCAGAGCAACATTTCCGTATTTAACATACAACCTTCCTGTAAATTTTCTTTATTTGCACTCTGTAGCCCTACGAGGTCAGATTTTCTCATTAAAATGTTTTGTAATTACCCTGAGGCTTCTATATTCTGCCCTTTGCCTTTACACCATTTCTAAAAAAGAGAACAAACTGTCTCTAAAAGGAGAATTTTAAGTTGCAGTGACAAGTTATATGAAAATATATCACTTAGCCCTCCAGAAAACTGAGGAGAACCCAAAAGAATGGTCCTTATCATGATATTAGGACATGCTTAGGAGATGATTATTGATAAAAACACCAGCTGTACTGATTTACACTAGCAGAGTGTCCAGCTCAGAATGGTTTAAATACATTGGTTTCTGTGTATTCAAGGCATAAGAGCTCGATTAGCTGTATTTCCCATTCACAAGTGGAGACTGCCTACCTTACTTGTTGTAAGCAACAAGTAGCCTGAACTTGCAGTTGGAGCTCAGAGCCTTGTACTCCTTTCTATAAAGACAAAAAGAAAGATAACACCTATCCTTAGGTAGTATACACGTACACACACCCCACACACTGTTTAATTAAAAAACCTCAACCTGAGGTTAACAAATAAATTCTGTAGTCCAGTTCCACTGGCTATGTTTGCAGCTGGAAATTTCATCAGCCAGCGTGTCTGCCATCTCCATGCTATGTAGTGATGTCACATTAGTCATTCTGGTTAAAAAGAAAGGAACAATAAAAGCACCTTACAGGCAGAGAAGTATGAAAAACCTTACTAGATACTATGGCAAGGAGACCTTTTTAAAAGAGCTGCATGAATCTCCATTGAGTAAACAACAGTAGGAAAAACTCTAAGCAAGAAAAAGACACAAGTAAAAGAACTTGTGATGGTGAAAAATATGGGGAAGAGAGAAAAGAAGCCTTAAACAGCCAAATGCTGAGAAAACATATATGAAAGCATCAATCTTGAAACCCAGTGGGCACAGCATAGCAATTCTACTATGTTTGAGAGTGTCAGTTTAATACCTGAAAATTAAGTATAAGCTGAGTATGAGTCAGTTCAGTACAGCTGCCTCATCCAAATGCTGCATACTAGTCCTCAGAGAAAGACTAGGCAGGAAACTGTTCATTTTAGAAGCCACGAAACAGAGACATGGGGAGGAAAGTAGGTTTCAGAAAGCCCAGGCTTATGTGTTGGTTTAGACCCTGAATCCCAGCGTGGAAGCAGCGTGCCCAGCTCAGCCCGGCTCAGCCCTGACTCCAGGCCAGGCGATGTGCGTCAGTGGCACTGCGGCGCGTGTGGCTGCCAGCAGCCACACTGCCAACGTGCTGGGACAAGGAGCCACCTTCTGTAAGGAACTGAGCCTCATTAGGCATCCTTGATTGCTTCACCCTCGTAACTGCATTGCTCAGTTTATCAAGTGTTTGCGTTGAGAACAAGTGTCAGCTGATACACAATTTCAAGTTCAAACTTGAATGTAGAAGGCAATTCTGTGAAAGGCTGTGGATTTTCTTGCACCCAGTGGAGAGTTCACGCTGGAGCAGGGAGATGTGTGAGGAGAAAGGAGCAGCAGAGAGGAGCTGTTATGGTCTGACCACAGCCCCCCCTCCCCCATTCCCTGCACCAGGTGGAGAGGAGAAAGTGGACAAGTTGTGAGTGAAGGGCTGAAGCTGATCCTGGGAAGAAGGCAAAGGGTAGGGGGAAGGTGTTTTTGTCTTTGTTTCTTACCATCCTGGTCTATTTTTAATTGGCAATAAAGTACATTTAGTTTTGTCCCAAGTTTAGTCAGTTTTTCCAGTGACAGCAATTGGTCTTTATCTCAACCCATGAACTTTTCCATCTTATTTTCTCCCGTGTGCTGTTCAAGAGGTGGAGTGAGAGAGCGACTGGGTGGGGTCCAGCAGCCAGCCAAGGTCAACCCACCCCCGTAATGATAAATTAAACCCATGTTTATCATGTCTGGGTTTATCACATCTGTCTCAGATTCTGAGCATTACTCAGAATCCGTTGAAGGGAAGCACAAGAAAGCTCATTTTTCGTCGGACTCTTTCTCATTGCTGCTCTGTCACATAAGAGGTAGTAGAACAACGTTTAGAAGACTTTGCTAAGAGTTTCACTGGGGTAGTGAAAGCTGCTTTGCTCACAGAAGACAGGGGTTAACCTTAGTAGGGTGCATAACTTAGTGTCACGTGGCACACAGATGTGGCACTCCCTGGCAGAACTCCAAATGTGGATTACCAGGCAGAAGTGTTTCGATACTCATAATGCTTCAGCCATGTTTTCACTTTCTTCGCTTCTAAGCTCATTCACGGCAAGGCAAAGTTAGCACAGCCCTACCTGCAATCAGAACAGGAAACAGTTTCCTGAGTAAACATATGTTAATTTAAATAAGCTGCTCATAGTTTCCTTTTCTGTTACAATCTCATTGCTCACTCACTGAATGAGTCATGAAAGCCAGTTAGAATCAAGAGTTAATGTCAAAATGCTTTGGCATTTCCACTTCCATATCTCATACATTTGCAAAGGAAATGATACATTGCCCATCCCTTTTTCTCAAGTTGCTTCAAAATCTGTCTTAACTATACTGTATGAGATCAGATTGCTCATTGGCATGGGTCTGACATGCAGAAGAACAGGCTGATGGCTGACACAGAGGAAATAAATCTTAAGGAATAGTTTACTTGGAATTTTTTTAAGTTTAATTTGCCAGAGATGACAGAGAAATTATTTCTGCTCAGGAAACAATCAGGTAATGAGGAAAGGCCTGAGGCTCTTAAACACAGCACCTCTACTTCCCTCAATGGTATTGATAGCAATGGTAAATTTCTGGCAAATTAGTTCTTGCAGGAATGCCATTTACTTGCTTTACAAAGGAACATGTCTGAGTCTGGAGGTTTATTTTATTTTTAAGGCATTTTTAAATAATTGATAAAGAACCAGAACTTCTAGGGGCCTCAGTTTCCAGCACTGGTTCCTGCTTCTGACCAAGAACCCACATCTTCCCTGCAAAAGCATCAGCAGCATCCCGCTGAGGTCCCCCTGGCAAGCTAGGAAGTGTCTTTGCAAGAATCACTGCAAGCAGTCCTGAGCTTGCCCTGTGGGCTATTAAAAAGCGCCCTGCTTTGGTATAGCTCTGGGCTGGGGTACTAAATCAGGCACAGGCAACTCCGTGTAGGACTGTGTATCATCCAGACATGAGCTGCTCCACACCTGAACTGCTTCAAGAGGAGATGTAAGTGTTTTATGGACTGCTCATAAAGACTATCCTCAAGTATCCCCAAGTCTGAGGGACTTGGAAAAATGCACCTCTTTTGAAATTCAGAGGGAAAAAAAAAGGAAAGGGAAAGGGAAAGGGAAAAGGAAAGGAAAAGGGAAAGGGCAATTCGATTTCTACAAGGTAATGCTTTAGGATTTTGCCATCAAATACACTAAAATTGTAAAAATTGTAGAAAATCTCTACAAATAATAGAAAAAGACATATTTTTGTTTCCTTTCAGAATGAGGATTAGTTTATTGTAAAGTTTAAATGCATGTCAGATACGGAAACACATTTCCCCAAGCTTCTTCAAGTCATAAAACACCCTCCATTTTATAATATATTTTTTGTATTTTCTTGAATAGCTAGAAAAGTTGACATTTCAGTCAATTTTGGCTTTCAACACTTGCTGTCAGGGAAAGAAGAGCTGTTTCAAATAAAAGACATGAGACGAAAGAAGTGAATCAGGGGTGAGGTTCTTCAGATAAATGACCTTTCAACTTATGACTGACATGATTATTATTTAATTGGAAAAAGGGGTAGATTATGAACATTTAATCAATAAAACTCCAGTGGAAACCAGAGCCTGAAACAGAGACAGGCAGATCATCTTTGTGATGATACTGATTTTTCTCCTATTAATTAGAACTCTACTCCATGCTCTTCTGTTGTGTTTGTACTGACTCCTATGGTAATTGCAGTTTGGCTTTTTCTACGGAAATTTAATTTACATTTTGTTATGTTTTATGTTTAAGCCATTCATCTCTTGTAGATCCCAGCCCATATGTTTTGAATTCTATTAATCCATAATTGGGTGTTATAAGTTTGTTGGAGTGGCCATAGCTGGAGTTATATTCCTGTATGCTTGATTACGCTATCAAAGTTTTCTTGATAAAATTAATAATTCAGCACAAGTTTCTTTAAAACAGTGGAAGAAGAAAGGGATTGATTTGGAAGATGGAGAACCCTTATGCAGGTAACATTCCTTTCTTATATATTCTGTTATAGTAAACCAATCTCTAACTCAACATACAGCTTCATGCTAGTCCACTATCAACAACAATTAAAATGTTTCTGGAGTTGTCTCACCAACCAATGGCAAAACAATTGGTATTGTTGTGTAGAGTCCTTTTTCATGTAAATTAGCCAGCCATTTCAACAATTAAAAATGAAACTCAGCACAACAAGGAACATAAGTTAGGACTACACGGGGCTTCGAAATTTGTTTTCAGTTCAGAACAGATATGGTAGGCTTCAGAAAAGTGACATCTTGCTCCTTGCTGATTCACCTACCCAACAACCGTCTTTAAAGGTATTGGGCTGCTTCTGTTCTCTTCTGTGATGAGTATCTGTCAGCTGCTTGTCCCTTGTAATGTTTGATCAAATAAATGGTGAAGCCTTCTGACTGTTTTCCTAGGATTTTTGTATAGCAATGTGCTATACAGTGCTCCAGAGATCTCACACACAGGATGGAATCACTCTACAGCAACATAGGCTGGGCACCAGCTGGATGGAAAGAATGTTTGCAGAACGGGGATGGGGGATCCTGGTGTACAACAAAGACTTTAAATAAACATGGGTGAGCTGTCTGCCTCTGCAGGGAATGGCCAACAGTTGCGGGAGCAAGAGCATAGCCAGCAAGTCAAAGGAGGTTTAGAGCTCCCCTTTGTTTAGCACTAGGGAGTTCACAGCTGGACTGGTGTGCCTGCCTGTGGGCTTCCCAGTGTAAGAAATACACCTCTGTCCTGGTGCAAGTCCAGTGGAGGGTTATCAGGGAACTCAGAGGACTGCAGCACATGGTGTATGAGGACAAACAATGCAGCAATTTAGGGTAATGAAGTGGGCAGGGTACTGTATTGAAATCAAAATAACAGCCCATGATGGAAAGCAGGATTTTCAAAGGAGATCCTTTCATCTTTAGCATGGTAAGAACAGCTTTATTTTATGGCACCTAAGAACGTTTATCCACATTCTGGAGTTTTCACTGTTGTTTCCCTCAAATCTCAAATATCAGTATAAGCACAGATTGTAAACAAACTTGGCTGTGGAGCTATTTCAGAACTGTCTGGACACAATGCTGTGCCATGTGCTCTAGGGTGACCCTGCTTGAGCAGGGAGGTTGGACCAGATGAATCCACTGGTGGTCCCTTTCAATCTTACCCATTCTGTGATTCTGTGACAGGTTTTGAATAAGACCTGCTCATGAAAACATCTAGAACACAGAACTTCTGTGCCTTTAAGTATGTGGAGATAGAGGTAAACAAAGAAACCCCCCAAAATCCCCAAAAAACCAAACACCAAAATGAGGGCTTTGAGTAAACTTTTGTATGGGCAACCTGTATTTAAAACATTTAGACAGGTTGCTGAGGGGATCACAAAATTCCAGATTAGTTCACTGCAATATTTAAATACTGTAATAATTACATAGGAGTGACCTGAAGCCATACATTTTTCTGGAGAAAGACAAAGCTTGTCTTGATGCTTGTAATTCACAGGAAAAAAGTACAAAAAAGCAAAGATACAATGCTTGTCATTCTAAATGTTCTGAAATTACATATCACACCACTCTGGGTGGAAGAGATGATTTCTATAAACCTGTTTCACAGGTTATGGGCAATTACTGTCTGCCATAGATTTGGACAATAATATTGCTGTGAAACTGAGTGGAACATTTCAAAAGATGATAACATTTATGGAAGGGAGGAGTCAAAATACATATGCTTCATGTTGCATCAGTTAACAGTCTGTTTACTGATATAAAACTTGGAATCAAACAATAAGCAATATTGGATTACTGTTGCAGAAAACCCAGGAAATATTATAAGCAGTATTGTTATAAGCATTATTTCAGACATCACGGTTTAATTTGCTTGCATAGTAAATGAATGTGATCTGCACTATTTTTTTACTGTAATATAATTGCTATGACTTTTATTATTGATGTGTTTCAGCTCCAATGTTCTTATGTTTAAAAGTGATAGTATTACTAGCACTGGTTTATTTGTATCCATGCTGGTAATATTTCATACATAGGTATGCTTTCAAATGTTTTTATTAATGGTCTGAAATGCCAGACTGGGAGACAGAGATGGCTAGGATGAAGGCTGAACCACCGTTGGCAGAACATGACTCAAAGCAATCTAAGCCACAGTGGCATGATAAACATTCAGAGCATTTTTAAAAGGATCCAGAGCCATATTATAAGGCAAAAAATTTATCCACCTATAGTTACTCTAAACAGTCCCAGCAAATGGCCACTGAGGTAAAATTAGTGAAGGATGAGATAGCAAAGCGGTTAAGAAGTCCTCTGGAAAAATAAAAGTTGGAGGGAGACATTGACAACTTACTTGACAAACTTTTTTTATATATTTTCCACAGAGACCTGAATATTTCAGAGTGAAAGCCAGACTGTGAAAAGATTAATGCAACATGCAGGCTGCTTTTGCATGAATGAAGGGGCACCATCATTGGAAAGACAGCAAAACATAAGAAAAGGCAGTTGAAAATATATGTCTCAGAATAAGAGGAACAAAAGCAAGATATATTTCTCTCAGAGCAGTTGTTTCAGCATTTGAAACGTGTAATAGAAAAATGCATTCAGTAATGATCTTGTACACACTTTATCAGCCTCTGTTGCACATTTCACAAAGAATATTCATCTCCTATGGGAGATGTAAGTTTTAGGTTATGACAACAGCATCATTTTATTTGCTGGCACTTGATCTGTGCATCTTTACCAAGAGGCGCCTGGCTGAGGAGACTGCTGGAGGCTGACCAGAGCTGGGAGTGCCTTGGTCTGCTTCCCAGGGATCCCAGAGCTGCCAGGGCTGGGAGGAAGGCAACGAGCGGCTGGGAGTTTGTAACCCACACAAGCTGAACATCGGTAGAGCCTTACAGGTGTGTGGCAGGTTTATTCAGAGCTGAAGGCTGCACATTTTTCATCAGCCTGCACTGCTTTCCACTTCTCCCTCACTTCACAACTCTCCTTTGGGGTAGGTGGTCAGCTTGAACACTCATCGCTTTTGCAGCTGGCCATACAGCACACAAACTGTGTCCGTGGGGGTCCGTGTCACCTACGAGAGTTTCCCATGGTTTTACCATTCTTCTGCAAAATGTTAGTAACAGTTGGAAAATGGACAGCATATGTTTTGAGAGCCTTTTGTGAAAACAAAGGGAGTCTGAATGATTCAATTGCGTGAGAAAGTCTGAGCCCATTTGATTATTGATTCTTTCCTAGTCTGGAATGCACCTTAGATGAAACTGTGGATATCTTAGGGAAGGGTGTGATTCTGGCCAAAACAGCAGAAGGAAATGAATGAAAATAACCATGGAAGTGGAATCCCAAGGAAGTCCCAAACCAGGCATCTCCTTCCTCATGACTTGCAGACAATGTGATTTTACTGTTCTGATTCACCAATAATTATAACACTTCTTTCCAGAGTGTTGCTGTAGGAAAGGAAACATGTTCGCTGCTCCTTATGTTACTTGAGTTCTGCTCATTACAAATCGATTCTAGATGAGATAGGAAAAAATACAAGAACTGAAGCTTTGGGAAAGAAGAAATGATACTTTTCATATTATTTCCTCCACTGCATCATACTGTTTGCTAACTGCATAATGGGGTCTGTTAAGAATCAGACAATATTATCTATATATAGAAGTCTTTATACTATGATTTAAATGGTGCTAAATATTTTCAGCTAAAAATAGCAGAAATTAAAAAAAAAATAATGTTTGAACATTCTTTGGTAACTCAATCATAAATCTACATCCCCAAATGTTGAGTAACAAAAGCAGAACTCTTAGTCAGTATACAGACTGCAGGCACTACCAGCTTTAACATATGTCTGAACATTTAACTTGCATTAAGACCTTTCACCAAAATGCATTCATTTACAAGTAAAAAGGAGAAAGTATAAATTACCTTTTGGGAAGGCTTAATATTCTGATCAAAATATTATATGGTGTTCTGTAAAGCAGTAGTGAATTTGACAGCTATCTTAGCATGTGACATAGGAAAAATGTTCCCTCCCCCCACCCCACTCCCAAGAACAGGAAACAGAAAAAGAAAAATTAGCCAAATTTGTCAGCCATCCTAGTAGTCTTTGAAAGGTTTTAGGAGAACCTTCTTAATCTTCTCAGAAAATAAATATGTGCTCTTCCTTTAAAGCACTCCCACCAATGAAATGTGAAACTCAAAGACTGTACATAAAAATCATTATTCTACCCTCAATTAGTTGACAAAAGTCTTTATTTTCTCTTTGAAAGTATTCCCATGTTCATTCAACCTCTATGTAATAGATAATGAATCAAAGAAATAAACTTCTGAAATTTATAGACAAAGATAAATATGACTTTCTCCCCCATACCTCATCACGCTTCAAAGATTAAATAGACAAATGCAGTGCATAATGAGCATTTTTATATTTTATGTGTGAGTTGCAGAGAGCAAAAAATGAGAGGGGAGGAAGAGACTGAAATACAGAACTTCTTTTGTCTGAATTTAAAATTCTGCTAGAATAAGAGGAAAAGAAAACTGTGGGTTTTTTCCTCTCTTCTCCAAGCCCTTCTGAAATCTTGACTTCTATTTTTGGCCTTTTTTGTCTCCTTAAGCATACAACTCTACAAAAAAATTTTGTTCATCATGTCTGAAAATATGGAACTACACCTGATGAAGTTGTGGCAAACAATATGTCCTTTTAGAAAGTTTTAAGGGAAAAGAAAGTTGATTTTGGACTGAGTCTTATACAGAACACCTACCCAACCCTTTATTAGTATGCAGAAATATACTGGTGGCTGAAACAAAAATTGATGGTGTCCAATACATGTAAATTCTTTTCTATTTTCAGACAATATTTAAAGAGAAATAAGTGGAAAAGTGATGTTGTATCATAAAGCTAGGACACTAGGAAAAATCTAGATGCAGAATGAGCATCTTTGATTAAGAGTCTGTAGTACACCACTCCCAAGAATGTACTGCAGTGACAGATCTGTGCCCAGAAAGAAGACAGGTCTTAGTTTGCCAATAAAAAGATCCTCTTAATTAAAGATTTTTCTCTATATTTTCCTTATGCACTTTTTTTTTATATTTGCAAAAAGATGTAGGATTGCTCTGTGCAGAATTTTGGTATTTAATACTTGTAGCATTTCTGCAATTTTTACTTTATTTATATACATGTTACAACTCAGTACATTTTTTAAAGAGGCAAGTATTTTCTCAATTTCTTATTTACTCCTAACAGAATAAAGCAATATTTTTTCTAAAAATGAGGAAAATATATGCGTTACATTTTGTTGTTGCATCACAGTTCTCATAGATCTTCATCATTCACTGCCCTAAATAAATCTGCCCTTTCCAAATCCATGAAAATAACCCCTTCACTCTGCTGCATACATTTCAGTAATGTATTAGACTGTCCTTATTTGTTCAGCATTACCTCATTTGTTTGTCCTATAGGCTGTCAATTATTTAACTGTAGCCAGTCCAGTACATTGATTTAACTTCTTGAGTGTAAAGGCTTAAGATAATTTCTTTTTGCAGTGAAACAAGGCTCTGCTGCTTCCAGTGTCTGATGCCTATTTCTTCTGAGGCAGATGCTTGGAGCCTCTGAGTAATGCTTCCTTTTACTTGAATGCATTTAATTTAGCAGTCTTTCACAGTAGTTTAATTCATTCCAGCTAGTTAATGAACATTCATACCACCAGTATAGATATAGTTTTCCTCTAAAAATCAGTAAAATGAATATAGAAAAATGGTTTCACCAACACTTGCCACTAAGAGTCTTCAACAGAATTTGAAAATTAGTTTGGGAGTGAGCATATGTTCAGAAGCAATATAGAAAAGAAAGTACATTATAGCAAAATGTATCAGTCAGCAAAATCTGAAACAAAGGGAGATGGCTACAAACTACTATTTAGAGGAAACTCTAAATAGTAAACTAATTTTTTTCCAGTATGTGCTGCTCAGTCTACATGTGACAATCTCACTTATGTTCTCTTCAAACACAATTTTGAAATTTCATATCCATGTTGCTTTTTAACTGAACATTGATGACTGCCATATTTTTTTCTAGCAATACAGCACAGCTCAACTTAAAACTCAATTTACTGAAGTATGGGTTATGCAAACAGCCTTTTGGGAAATGTTTTTTTCTGCAGGGGTGGAGATCTTGGTGATCCCAAGGATGGGTGTTCTACCTCAAGGGTATCTGTGACAGAAGCTCCCCACTGGGCAAGCTGGAAAATGCTTGCTGAATTTCAGAAAGAAGGACTCGCAAGTGTTCATATTTATATAATCACTAGGCCATTCTCTGAGGAATACCCCACTATTAAACACCTAAAATTATTCTTCAGACAAATTACAGTGAGACAAACAAAGAAAATTTATTTGTGATCTCCAGAGTGCTCTGATTCCTGCATCCATAAAAGTAAACATCATAGCTGGAAACATCTCATGTTATTGGTGAAGTAAAGGGAGACAAAAAGAAAAGGAATCTCACTTAAAGTGAGATTATGTATGAGAATTTTTCTCATTCTGTGGTTTCTGCCTTTCACACCTCAGGGATTTCCAGTCTGCCCTGTGCTATGCTAGGGAGAAATTCTGCCTAATAAGGAAAACTCTATTAGTTTTTTCTAGCCAATGTCAAGTTTTGCTATAGTATCCAGACATGTAATCTCTCTTTATGAAACTACTTGTTCCTCCTTGTCCATGACATGGCTTTGCCCTATTAAGTTAAGATTTTTCTGATATGACTTCTATGTTTTATACAAGTGCTGCAGGGCAGGAACAGACAATCAAAAGAGGAAGGATGAATCTGGAGCGAAATACATAGCTCTGCCATACTGCAGCTCATTACATATCTTTCTGGGTTAAAAAATGGTCTTGGTAGAAACATCTAACCAAGGTAACTTTGTGGTTCACTATCTACAGCTAGCTGCAGATAATACCATCAGCAATGATATGTCTTAAAATTATGGTGTGATTAAAATAGAATAGAACAGGCTATTTCAGTTGGAGGGACCTACAACAATCATCCAGTCCAGCTGCCTGACCACATCAGGGCTGACCAAGGTTTTAAAGCAGGTTATTAAGGGCACAGTCCAAATGCCTCTTAGACACTGATGGGCTTTCAGTCTTGACCACCTCAGCAGGAAGCCTGTTCCAGTGTTTGACCACCCTCTCAGCAAAATGCTTCCTAATGCCCTCTGAACCTCTCCTTGTGCAGCTGTGAACCATTGCCAGGAGTCCTATCACTGAGTTCCAGGCAGAAGAGCTCAGCACCTCCCTCTGCCCTTCCCTTTGCAGGGAGCTGTAGAGAGCAATGAAATCACCTCTCAGACTCCTTTTCTCCAAACTACACAAGCACAAAGTCCTTAGCCACTCCTCACAGGACATTGCTTCCAGCCCTGTCACCAGCTTTATTCTCCTCTGGGAACATTCAAGGACCTTTACAGCCTTCTTAAATGGTGAGGCCCAGCACTGCATCCAGCGCTTGGGCTGAGGCTGCACCAGCACTGAATACAGCAGGACAATCACCTCCCTTGGCCAGCTGGTGATGCCGTGTGTGATGCTCCCCAGGACGGGGTTTGGGCTCTGGGCTGTCACTGAACACACTGCTGACTCACACTGAGCTGCTGCTGACCAGCACCCTCAGATCTCCCTTCCTACAGGGCTGCTCTTCAGCCTCTCCTCTCCCAGTTTATAGTTGTGTCTGCTGTTACTCTGTCCTAGGTGCAGGATCCAGCATTTTGACTTGTTAAATTTCATCCCATTTGTCATAGCCCAGTGTTTCAATCTACCTAGGTCCCTCTGCAAGGCATCACATCCCTTAAGACAGCCAATGGCACCTCCCAGTTCGGTCTCATCAGCAAACTTGCTGCTGCTGCATTCAACCCCTGCACCCAGATTGCTCATAAACATACTGGGCAGAACTGGCCCAAGAGTGGAACCCAGAGGAATACTGCTGGTGACCGAGTGACAGACAGATGCAGCCCCATCCACTACAACTCTGTCAGCCTTGCCCTTCAACCAGTTCTTCATCCATGCACTGTGATCCTGCTCATCCCACAGCTGGACAGCTTGCCCAGAAGGAAGCTGTGAGGGACAAAAAGCCTTATTAAAATGAGAAAAACTACATCCACTGCCTTCACTTCACCCACTAAGACTAATCATAGAAGGATATAAAATTAGTTAAATGTTATTTTCCTGTTGTGAACCCATGTTGACTTTTACTGCTGGTGACTGGCTCAACATCACTTTTCTAAGCGTTCCATAACATATTCTTTGCAGTTGATGATCTGGTGAACCTACACTTGCACTCAGAATTCCAGTGGTGATGTTTTTTCAAACTGGCAGCAAGAGCAAGTTGATAAGTTACTCAAGCTTTTTCCACCTCTTAATTCATAACACTAAATTGTGGTTTTTAACATGTGCTTATCTCTGATTATTTAAGAAAAGGGGGGGGAGGAGGAGCATATGGCCCCTATTTTTGCAGCTAATCAAAATAAGAAACATGCAGCAGGAAGCCTGTGGACATACCGGAATGAAAAAGAGACTCATAAGGACAAACAAAATGTCATACACATACCACACTTCTGAAAGATCAGTAAAAGTTAGAGATCTTACTTTACATGACTGAGCCAGATGCAAAGTACTATTAATTAAAAGGGAAACAAGCTTTCTTGATAGATCCAGTATAGGAAATATGCATTGAAGGAGCATAAATGGTAAGTCTCCTCTGAAATATGGATCCCAGTTCTCATTTGTCCTTAGAGGTATTGTTGAGTTATAACTATGTACTCGTAAGTTCGGTTATTTGGTCAAATAAAATACGTCAAATTACATATCATTTTCTAATCATTACTCATTTTCTTTTACCTTATGAAACTTCTACAGTGGGCATGAATTACAAGAAGAGTTTAATGGTGGTATGATCTTACTGTTTTTCAAGCCAAACCTATTTATTTACTGAAGTTTTAATTCTTTCTATTGCTGGACTAACACCGTCTTATAAAAGCAGATACTCCATTATTTTAAGATAATTGAGATTTTGTTTTTGATTCATGCTCCTGTATGGTACTTTGACTAACAGCTGGCACACACCAGCTGTTAATTTCTTGATGTTGTACAGTGACACGGTTATTTGGAGGATTTAGAAGTTAAAGCTGTAAAAAAAATTTTAATATTTTCTACTTAAGTCACAAATCAAGGTATTTCTTACCTGCTTTATTGCATTTCTTGTGCACCTTTTGCTCAGCAGACACCCCTGTGCTGCAAAGTAATTTTGCTTATTTGCATTTCCTTGATGGTATTTAAAACGTAATTTGTTTTACACCGTTGCTCTCCTGTTAGAGCTCCTTGTGATAGTTCTGTCTTCTCGGGTTTAGGTCAACCTTTCCCATGCAGGATAAAAGCTGAGCTGTGACTACGTCTGTGAGGTTGGTCTGATCCTGCAGCTGTTTCATAAGCAGAATGTCAGTGGGGTGGGAGAAGGGAAAGAGGAGTATAGCTCTTTGCTGTTGCTGCCAGTACATAAAACCATTTGTTCAGTTCAACAGTTTATTACCAATAGTCCCCGACACTTGCCACATCGGATCACACGCATGGCAGCACTCCCTTTGATTGGGAAGAGTGGCTTTCAGGGCACAATTTACAAACAGTATTGGCAATTGGAAAAAGCAGCATTCAAACTCGTCCAGAGTTTACCTTCAGAATTAAATAAATGTTCTTGGTTTTTACACTAAATTGTTCATATAAACGTACACGTATTTGAAATATATGTTATGCAACAACATTATACCACTAAAAGGAAAATGGCCTAAAGATTTAAATACAGCCAGAGTAGTTGCATGGAGATCTCCCATACTCTGAGGAGAAAGTAATTACAATCCTGTTAGGTTCATTTAAGAAGCATACATCCCCCTGTGTGTTAGTCTATTCCCAGTACACTTTTACAGTCTTTTGTAGCTTGGCTCTTCTATAGCAATGCTGCATGAAATTCTTCTGGCTGATCTCAATCATATGTTTGGGAATTAATTGTTTTAAAGGAAAATGAAGTTATCTTTAAAAAGAAATTTTAAGAGGTAAAGGTCCCATTTTGCACCTACTGTTTCGGGTTTCAATATTGTGTTTGACTTAATTTACAGTAGTTGCTAGAGAAATCTACAATTTTGAAACAAACATTCTTCCCCAAAGATTTATGAACTTGGACTCAGTATTCCTTTGGTCAATGGTACATTTTCTTTGCTGCAAAGCTTTGAGGGAAGAATCTCTGCACAAAAAGAAGCAAAGAGTGCAGTTAATTTCCGCATAAGTATTTACAATAATTTCAGTATATGTTTAGCAGTTACTATATTGTGACCAAACTAGTTAAAATAGTATTTTTTTTACTTACAGTTACTCTTATGATATTTCTTTCTTGCCATTGTACATTTCATATTGTTTCAAGACCCAACCTTGTAAAAGGATCCTCTTTGCTGGAATGAAAAAAAACACTTCAGAAGAAATGACTTATTGTGAAATTCAGGTTAACTTCTTGATCCCTTGGGGGAACTTTGCTTGTAGAAGGCTTGCAGGTTATGAATTACTGTTTTCAGAAGCACAAGGCTGTTATGCAGAAACCAGAGCATAATAATGAAGCACTGCACTTGAATCATTACCAGCTGTAGAAGACAGGCTGCTTTCCCCTTCCACCCAACCTGCTGATAGTTCTTGCGTGGTACTTACCATGTGAAGTGTGAAGTGTATTTTGTTCTTGTTCCCCAGAGAATATCACCATGAAAAATTATTATTGTATCACCTTGTCTTGAAACTTTCTGCCACTTCCGCTCAAATGCAAAGTGAGATTCTAAGGTGAAGTCTGAAAGAGAAAACACACACAAAGAAGTGTGCAATGTCTTCCTGCATAACTAGAAACAAACTTTTGAGCACCATGTAAATGATTTTAGATATCCAATTAAAAATATTCAACAGCATCACTTGCGGTAAAAAAAAATCACCTTTAATGAAAGATAATTTTTGGTGTCTTGTCTTTGTATAAACATGCTTAAAATAATTTCAAACAGTAGATTCTGTCTACATACATGTTATGTTTCCAAGCACCTGATGCCTCATATTCTTTGGAAATCCTTATGAATTACTTTTGAAGACCCCATGTTAACAAATCTGATTAAAATGTAGCTTTTGTTCTTTTATCAAGACTTCTTTCACTTGGTCTGTGGTTAATTTACTCTGCAGCCTCATGCAAGTGCAAACAATTATTGGTCTCCTCTGTGCAGAGAATCACTGGAAGCAGCCTCATCTATTCCAGTACTGGCATAAAGTACTTTTGTACTTGTACTTATGTCACTCCTGACAGATGCCTGTCGATCTTGATCTGGAAGGACTTTAGCAATGAAGATTTTACACCCACTCTATCCCACACTTCTGCTGTTCTTAGCAGTTAAATTCTTTCCTGAATATCTAATCAGAATATCCTCTGCAAAGGTCCACTACTTCTTGCTCTATTTGAACAAGGAAAAGCTACAAATTTTGCTAACTATGACTCCAGTTAAGCTTTTGAAAGGAAAAAAAAATTACAAAATTCCTTAAAGAAAGTAATGAAATAAATTAAATTCAGCAGAAGGTGGTGACAAGTCATCCTCTGCAGGAATGATAAACAACATGAAGATTGGATGGCATGAGTTGAAGTGTCTCCCTAGCAATTATGCAGAAAAACATACAAGAGACTATGGAGGATGATGAGAAGACTGCGACATAACAGTGTCAGGATAGTGTGAAAAGACATAAACATCACTCTGGAAAGTATAAACAGACAGGCTATAAACAGGAAAGTATAAACATAAAGCCTAGAGTACCTTATCCTACTAAGAAAGCTTTATTTTCCAGAAAGATGTAAAGCAATTAATTTAAATTTGATGATAAAAATGCAAAGCAGCTAAAGTCTTGTATATACCATCTGAAAAGGTTAAACAAGCTGGGACTTCCTAGCTTAAAGAAGAGAAAGCTTAAGAGGAAGATGACAGCTGTCATCTAATGGGTGAAACAGAAGCAGAAAAATATATGATAATTTGAAGAGCTTGCAGTTGTTCTCTTATCTCTTTCTAGCATATTTTGCATCATGCTGCAATCGTAAAAGGGTTTTCTGTGAGTTGGTCACCCTTCAGGAGTGTCAGAACAGAGTCTGAGGTTGAACTGCCATCCTGGACACGTGCATTGACCTGTTTCGAGGGTGTCCTCAGAGTTGTCAAGACTCACTTAGGTGAGTCCATCTTCACTTGCCTGCATCCATCTTCCCTGGGGCATCCACAAGTTTGGCCCCCTTGTGCCCTCAGGCATTTCCTGTATCCTGCTCTGAATTCTGAAACCAGAATCCTTAAGTGGATTGTTGTCAGTGGCATTGAGTTGTTGACTGAGTCATACTGACATGAAGGATTCCATTATTTTTTGACTTGTTGTGTGCGTAGTTTCTTTCTCTCCGGAGCTGTGACCCTGGCCTCTCTAGGATGAACAGCTTTCAGTAACACTTCAGACTAAACAGAGACACTGGGGCAAAGCTTCCTCAGCTTCCACGCAGACAAGCAAATGTCGTGTGCATTCTCACTGCATTGCTGCGAAAATCCATGTCTGGAATACACGCTGATCATTGCAACACTAGAAGTAACTACAAAATTATGCAAAGGTAAATTAAAATCAATTTGTTTGAAATTAATATTGATAAATGCTTCTACAATGTCAAATTGTCAGGAGATTTATATCATCTGCATTGCATTCTCTCCTTAAAATCATTTATATGTAGGACCTGGGGTAGGATATTCTTTCACTCTTTGTGTGTGGATGCCCTGTCATTGTGGTTTAGGAATGGCATGAGGTGGTAGAGAATAACCTCAGGGTCCTGGACATGCCCCTCCTGGCTACTGCAAAAGTTAGCCCTGCCCTGGCTGGAATCAGGACTCATGTTATAGGACAAAAAGGCCCTTTAAAACAGTTAGAAATGCAATTTTATACTTAGCTTGTTCTTTATATTATTTCACTGTATCTAGAGCAGCCGCCACTGAAAAAAGAAAAAAAAAAATCTTTAATTTGGTTGAAGGAACATCATGAAGATGCATTAGGGATTAATTTCAGCAATTAATTTTCATACCATTACCATAATTAATGACAGCTAACTATTACCATAACTAATGATGGCTTGCTAATTGAAGATAAATATCATAATAACAAAATGTCCTTGTTGGTTTTCCTTCATTTTAAAGCAATGATATTATTCTCAACAAGTACGATTTGATTCCTTTATATATTTCCCAGATGAGCAAGCTGCTGAATGAGGATACTAAAAAGGCCAGAGACTTGAAAGAAACCTTGGATAACAGAACTGAAAGGGGTCTAGAGAGCTCATACTATTCATCCCCATATGCATGTTTAATATCATTGCTGTGAGTAATCCTGAGAAATTAAGTGGAAGAGCTCATCTGAGTAAATAAAAGAATATATATCTATATGTCTGAGAACACATTTTTAATCACTAAGCCGCAATTTTTAAGTTTTCCTTAGTAAGTCAAGTTGCTGATTTAAAGAACTCTGAATTGAGCAACCATTTAAAAGCAAGAAGTTCCACATATTTACCAGTAAAAAGGATAATAGAAAATGGAAAAAAAAAAAGTCTTTCAGATAGTGCTTTTGTGCATTTAAATAGTAAGCATTAAGACAACGACGTGCGCAAACAATTTGATAGCAGTGCATTTTTTAAGGCAAGATTTATCTGCCTGGAAATTTGCAAATACTTCCCAGTTGCTCATCTGGGTAATTATGCTCATGTTTTTTGCTGGATCTAGCTCTTATGGCAAAGTCAGCTCCAAACCAAGTCAGAACTGCCATCATGGATTCCTTCAATGTTATGCTTTCATCTAATAGCCCTAGATTTGGGCTATCATTAACACAAGTGTATGTAAAAAGCTATATATATTTTAGAATGCTTTCAGTTGTCAGTAAGACATTTGCCTTACTCAAATGCTTGAAATAGAATAGATGTTCATACATACTATTTCTATTCTATAGAATGTTTAATATCAGGGCAGGATTGTGAATTCTTCTTTTATTCTGGTCAACGATAATCTACAAAAGCAGGTCTACTAAGTGCAGGAAATTTTTTGTGAAACTTTCTTAGGGGTCTGGTAAATCGTGTCTCAATCTGTGCAAAGACAGTGTGGCACTGGATTTGCAGAACTCTAGGTTGCCTTAACATTTGAGAAAAACATCTGACAAATAATCAGTCAAAGTAAACCAATTAACACTTCTATACCTCCAAAATTCTAAGTTCTTATGTGACATTGACCATCACAGAAACAAACTACTTCCTATTTAGAATAACAGGAGACTGCTCAGAAACAGCATTTTGGGTACATTTGGGTTAGGATTTTCAGAATTTGCTTGATGTACAAATTTCTTCCCCCTTTCAAACTACATAAAGCCATTTACCAGCCATTTCATTTCATCCTTGAACTTTTAAGATCTTTTTCTTCTATGAGGACATACTCTCCCTCTCTCTTCTGTCCATCAGTTGATCCTTAACTGACTCAATGTGTAATTCTTGAAACCTCTTTGACAGCCTGCACTACCTGATCCAGTTGTTTTTCTAGCCTGCTTTGTATGTGAGAACAATCTTGGCTTGTTGCATATATCCAAATACTTATTTTTCTACATATATACCTATATCTATCTCTATATATATCTTCTAGAAGTAAACATACAAGAGTTCAAGCAAAAGGGAGATTGTAATACATGAATCACATTCAGTTAAAAGAGTCAAATAATTCACAGAAGTTGTCAATTAGAAAAAATACCCCATACCTTAACCCTTGCAGGTAAAGAGTTCCACCCATTTAGAAGTCCTTAGTCATACAGTTCATGTAAACTAAAAAATCTCCGAAACTCATCCCTTAGCTAAAGGATTACTCAAAAATCTATATTATTTATATTACACTTAAGCAATAGTATAAGAAATTGGTTTTATGCCACTAGGTAGGCTTCAATCACTACAGTCATGAACTAGTGATGGCCATTTAAATACGATATATTTTATTTTACTTTCTCTGTATCCAAAGGAATAAGATAGTATTTGCTTATTGTGATAAAATAACACCACCAGAAAGCTATAATGCCATCATATAAAATACTTTGAACATAGTTAGACGTAAGTAGGGAGAAAACTTACCATGTGTGAGGAGTGGTTAATCAACAAGCACATATTAATTTATATGAAGAAGAAAATATTAAATTTGTCCTATGGCCAAATTGTAAACAGCTGGACTTATTAGAGCAATTCAGAAATTAACAAATATATTAGGTGGTAGAAGGACACAGTTATCTCTCAGTGGAAGTTTTCTTTGCAGTGAAAGATACCTCTGATATTATTAATACCTATCTATTAATGGCCTACCTTTTACCTTTAAGAAATTAAGAAGCTTGTCTACACGGTTTAGCTTGCCAAAAGTCCCAAAACCTTTAAAATTTTTACTGTATTTACTATTTTATAGCTATGCCTTCCCTAATATTTTTAGGTCTTAATCTCTGAAAATTTTGGTAGCATACTGTGCTTCTTTGCCTTCTACTTTTTTTTCTTTCTTTACATTATTTCCCATTCCAAAGATTAAAGGCATCAGTTTGGATTCCTGTTGGGGTTTTAGCATTGCCACATTCAACAGTGCAATGCCGGAGTCCCAGGGGGTGTGCTACCAAAGTGGGATTTCCAACCTCCAAGTAGGTTCTAAAAGTTTCCTGAATGACATCTGAGAGCTTGGTCCTGATGTCACAGAGTGCTGCAAACTGACTTGTAAATGGTAAACTTGTTGGCATAAAATGAGGAAGCATATGCCATATAAGGACAGGCTGAGGGAACGGGGCTTGTTCAGCCTGGAAAAAAAAGAGCTTTGGGGGAACCTAACTGCAGTCTGATGGTTTCCATGAGGAAGTTATCAGGAAGATGGAGCCAAGCTGCTCCTGCGGATGAGACAATGACAAACAGCAGGCATAAGTTGAATCAAGAAAGGTTCAGACTAGATATAAGAAAAAAGTTGTCATCTATGAGGACAATTGGGCCATGGATCTGACTGCATAACAGTTGTGTGCTGTTTCCAGCCTTGGAAATTTTCAGGACCAGACTTGGCAAAACCCTCAGTAACATGGTCTGACCTCACAGCTCACCCTACTCTGTGGTCAGCAGCTTTGACCCTGCAGGAGATGACCTCTTGAGGTCCTCTCCAACCTGAATTATCCTATTATCATTTTTATTTCAATCTTGTACAGAGAAACAGATTGAATATTTATTGATCTGTCTACTTTCTGTCTGTAATTTAAAGATCAATATGTTTTTAACAAGCAATTAAGGAAAGGAAAAAAACCCAGTTTCCATCCTAGATAGAGGTTAGAATGTAGATACAATACTGAAAGATGTTCTGTATAGCTTGTTACTTGCAAACAAATTTGCCAGATAGTGGGAAGGCTGAGTTTAAGCTTTGTCTGCATTAATCATGAGATCTTGGCTTTTAAAATCCTCAGAAAACTGAGTAAAACAATAGAAAGATCAGAACCACGGACTTCCAGGTGTTAGAATTCAGTTTGTTCAGAGATCTCTTTAGCAAAATTTCATAGAAAATTGATCCAAAGAGCAAAGGAACTCAGGACAGCTGCTAGTTCTTCAAGGATGTCTTCCTCAAAAACAACAGGTCATTCTCTGCACATGCAGAAGGTCAACAGGAAAAAGAACCCCCTGATTGAGCTCAGTAATCAAAAGGAACCCCATGACAGGCAGAGATGTGCACAGACTACTCAGCAGGAATATAAAGATGCTACCTAATCAAGAAGTGTTGGAGTTAGGAAAGCCAAAGCTAAGCTGTAGTTGAAATTAAAAATAGATGGAAAGAACAGCAATGAGAATTTCTGTATGTCCATCAGCATCCAAGGGAACACAAAGGACCGAAGTACCCAATGCCTTTTAACTGTCTCAGTTTTCACCGACAATGTCTGCTATCAGACTTCCTGGGTCACGGAGCCTAGTGGCAGAGTCTCTGGGAATATAGCATTATCCATTGTTCAGCAAGAAATTAGGAAGCAATCAAGTCATTTTTGCACACACAAATCCACAACATTAGATGGATTTTACTTGAGGCTGCTGAGGGAGCTGAACACAGTCACTGTAAGGCCGTGCTTTATCATCCTTGGAAGGTCATGGCAAATAAAGGAGGTTCCTTATGAGCAGAAAAAACCAAATATTACGCTCATCTTCAGGAAGATTGGGAAGGCAAATCCAAATAATAACAGACCTTCAGTCTAACATCAGTTCACAGATCTGCAAATAAACCTTCCTGGAAGCCCTAGCCAGGTGTACGTATGACAGGAGGGTGATAGGGAAAAGCCAGCACAGATTTAGCAAGAGGAAGTCCTGCCCACCTATAATAATACAATGCCAGCCTCTGTGAGAAGGGAATAGCAAGTACAGGACATTTACCTTGACTCTGGCAAAACACTTGACATAATATCACACAGTATTCTTGTAGTCCATTTGGAAAGATATGGACTGGAAAAGATGGGGATCAATACACTGGACAGGGCTCCTTTTAAGAGGGTGCTCAATGAGCTGGACAGATTTTGAGGAGAAGCTTATGAAGTTCAACAAATACAGATGTATGGTCCTACAATTTTAAGTGGAGTAACTCTGTAGAGCAATTCAGGCTGGGCACCAACTGGGTCGAAAGCAGCTTTGCAGGAAAGTGGTGAGAAATCCTGGGTACACAAGAAGGATGTAAAACAAACATGAGGCAGCAATGTTTATTTTAGGTGCCCCTACATCGAGGATGGGCAACAACATAGCAGGAGTGTAGCCAGCAGGACAAGGGTGGTGATACTTCCTATCTGGAACATTGCTACCCTGGTGTGAGCCCAGTGGAGAGTCATCAAAATGCTTATGGAACTGCAGCACACGGCGTGTGAGAGGAGGCTGAGGAGAACTGGGTTTTTTGACTCTCAAGGGAAGAGAAGGGTGAGGAGACATCTTATTGTTTTGAACTATGCAATAAGCACATGTAGAAAAAGCTGTGGCAGATTATTTTCAGAGATAGATGAAGATGGGACAAGCAGCAACTGCAGCAGCACAAACTGCATCTTAAAAATAATGTCATACCAGAGTGAGTCCAGTGGAGCTGATTAGGGCTGGAACACATAAGAGAGAGACTGAGAGAACAGTTTATTTTAGCCTTAGGATGAGAAGTCAAGAGAGTTTCTTACTTCTTTTTTAAAGTTGTTAATAGAATGGCACAGAGAAAATGGAGCCAGGCTCCTCTCAAAAATGCAGAATGCATTGCATAGGGTAATGGATCTAAGCTGCAACACAGAAGATTCTGATTAGATTCAAGGAAGGCAATTTCATATGAAATCTGTTAAGGACTTGAACAAACTGCCTAGAGAGATTGTAGAATCTCCATCCATTCACCTGGACAAAGCCCTGGGCAACCTGATCCAGCTGATTGTGCTTTGACCAGGAACCTGTTTGGATTAGATGACGATCAAAGTTGCTTCTAGATTAGATTTATAGATTCTATGATTTATGTTTTTCATAGTTTTAGTGAAAGTTTTTATGTATCCTATATTTTTAATTAATATCTTGTAATGCCCTCATTTCATAAAAGAGAACATTAAGAGGACAATATAAACATTTTCTGTATTTAGAAAGCAGAATTATACAGTCTCCCAAAGCTTGTTTGGTTTAATTTAAATAAATATAAGGCTTATCTTTGCTATCCATGTAACACAGAACACTGATGTTATTGTGCTGTATAATAAAAATAGTCCCTAAATCAATTAATCTTCATTAATTTAAGCTTTTCCTAATACATTCGCAGACCACATGTTTAGATATTACAGCTGTATATGCACCACTCATGGATGGCAGTGTTGTGCTCAGAGGCTGTTATGATCCTTCTGTTGTCATATCCAGGACTTTGAGGGATGGATAGATCAGTAAAGGAAAAATATTTATAAAATATACATACACACAGACATGTTTATATACACATACCGAATTTATCATATCCTTTACACAATCCAAAATTAGGCCTGCCAAGCAGCCTTTTAGACAGTCCCTCTTTCCACAACTCTTTCAGCTATATAAAAGACTAAAAGTCATTCTACCTCTAAGAGACACCTTTGCAGAACCCTCAGATGCTTTCCCAGGGCTGCCATGTGCCCAGGGGGTAGGGTAAGGCTTGGAAGGTTATGTGTAACAGCACCACCTGGTGAAACATTTTTAAAGTCTACGTAACACAGAATATATTGGTAGACAGGCTAATAGTCTGTGGAAATCAAGACTATGTTGAACCAAGCTTTTTCCAAGACAGTATTTCTATTTATCACATATCTCAGAGTTGCTTTAAAGATTCCAAGTATTAGAACCAAACACGTAGTACAGAACTTGCAATTACCTGAATTTCATGGTCACACCATTGCAGCAGTCATCGTAGGACTGGAAGAGAAGACTCAAGAGGTCATTCAGCCCATCCCATGGTCCAGAACAGGATCACTTACCACTGTGCACATCTTGTCAGATGCTCTTTAACTTGTTCCAGTGATGTAAGAATCTTTCTAGACAAAAGAAAAGTCCTACAGAGTTGCTAAAATCTTCCCCATTAAACCTACAATCCATTACTTCTCTCCCTGTTCATCGTATGAACCAACAATCCCCTCAATTTTGAGAGGTTTCTCATTCTTTTTCTCCCAGCTGCCTTCAGTGTTTTCCAGTCTTTTTTTCAATCTGTTTTCTGTTATAGATTATCTTTACTCTGGTTAGCTCGGTCTAGCTCCTCCTGTAACAGCAGTGCCAGGCTCTGAACAGAGTGCTCTAGCTCTTGCCTTCCTGGTGCTAAATGGGGCATCAACAACCTTTAGATCCCTTTTTGCATGTCTGTACCAGACCAGATGTTTTTTGTTTTCTGTGTGAAGTGGATTTCTCCCACCTCTAGGTAGCACCATGGGTTTCACTCTGCACAGCAGAATTCTACCTCTTTGTATCATATCCCCAGCAGCTTAAGTTTCATTTTCACTTCAGATATACTTGAGTCCTCATCCTGCTTGATCTCCCTTGCAGACTGAATAAACCATTCTATTCTCTCATCCCCAGGCTACAAATGAAAATATGAACCAGACTTAGGACAGACTTGCACAGGATCTTTCTAGACTGCTCCATTCATTCAGGCACTGAGTCAGAAATAGCTGCTCCCCCAGTGGAGACTTTCTGAACATTAGCAATCCTGTAAACACTCTATAATAATTTAATCTGTGGATTTTTTCCCTGGTTTGCATATGAGAATACCATCTGAGATGGATTTAAAAACCTTACTCAACTAGGTTTTTTTCTCTGAAGTCTGTTACACTGTCATGGACAGAAATCAGATATTATCGACCAGTGAGTAGGATGAAATTAAATCAGGTCTAGGTGAATTGAAAGCATTTTTTCTACTGAGATATTTCCTCTCTATTACAAAATGGACTCCTAATTTTTTCTTAATTATCTTTACTTTGATAGCTATCTGATTGCAGCTGACTGAAAAAAATTATGCCTAATCATCAGACCTCTCCACAGGCCCCATCATAGCATCCCCTCATATTCAGTAGGTCTTTGGCTTTGATTTTACAACTCAAGTAATTAAAGGAATAATTTTTCACTACAGGTTTTCCTGTTACATTTCCTATACATAATTTCATGCCACAGTTTTTTTTGCCTTTCATTTTTCTACTCATCTTTTTAAACTGGTCCAGATTTTTCTTCTGCGGTTTGTTTTTTTTTTCCCAGAGGGAACGTACATTTTCTAAGAATTCATCACAGTTGATCCTTACAAAAAATGTTGTGTCTTTTGTTGCTGGGGTTTTTTTCCACTGAGATGAGCTGAACTGATCCCAGAAATAATTAAATTTGCTGCCTTTTCCTATAAGTGCCTTCCCAGACACTGGGAAGATGAATATTTGCATTATCTACATGTAATATGCAATTCTCAACACTTCTGAGTCTAGCTTTGTTACAAAATTATTTTATGCTTTCTGCCAACAACTTTACAACAAAGCGTTGAAGTTGCAGGCTTTACTCTTCCCCAGCTCAGTAGACTGCATGGCACTTGATCTATAATTCACACTGCTGTGGATTTTGAGATCAACTATATTTTTTTCTTCATACTTTGTACAATTTTATTGCATGTCTCCTTCTTATGTAGCTGTTCAGCACCAGTCTACAACTTCATTTTTCTCCATTCCAAGTTAGAAACCTATTCACATAATAAATCTTGTTCGCTTTTTTTCCCCAGAATAATAGCTTCAAGCATAGGATGTTTCTCTTCTAAAATTTAAACTATTCTTCCCATATTATGCTAATCTACAATTTTTCTTAAACATGGCATGCTTTCTAGATCACACAAATCTATAAAGCAAACACACTAAGGAAGAATATATGTTCCATATATAGATTTGTTATACTAGATAAGATATTCCACATTATTTTATAGTATGTTATGGTTTCCTGGGGATACAAATAAATACCTGGAAGACTGTTAAAGCTTTCAGCCTTTGCTCTGGCATTTTCTGCACTTGATTTTTCATCTTTGTGATTGCATTAATGCTATTGTCTTGCTTATAATAACAGTAACAATGTTATCATAATCATATCCCCCTGTTTAAGCAAAGTGAAACAATATTTTAAGTAATAAAAAAAAGTGAAGCAGTTATTTATAGATGAGGGATGAAGAAAAGGCTACCTCTGGCAAACATGGCATGGAATATAATAGATTAGAAATGCCTGTCTTACCATGAGAATATATTTATCCAAATGGGATTTCAGTCTGGATAAATATTTGTTCTGAGCTAAACTTTCTGGTTTCAATCCTCACATCTCCTGGAAAATCAAAATAAGTTTTATTCTCATGCTGAAGACTTAATAATATACTTCATTTTTAATTTGTGTCCATGCCAAGCCAGGATTCTGTGTCGAAGCTCAAAGGGTCTGAAGACCTTCAGGCTCAACCATACAAGACATGGCTCCTCCCTTCCCATGTCTGATTTCCTCTGACGGCGAGGAGGCCCGCTGTGTTACAGGAAAACACTTAGTCCTTACCCACTGGCACCGTAGCAGATACATCATCCATTTAGTCTTTCTCACAGCTTCTCTGCTACCGATGCTTCACCCTAGTTTGCAACACCAGAAAGCATGCAGTGCTAATGAAAACACGTTTCCAGGCTCACTTAGTTGCTCCTTAAGCTAATAGGTACTTAGCACATATTGTGTTACAGTGATAGCTAAAGGATAAAGTGTAATTAATATCACCAGTATGTTCTGGGGAGGCGGTGGTGAGTCGGTGAAAAGGCTCTATGATCTGTTACAGCTAATTTTTTTAAGTCACAGATGCTTTTCTTAAAACACGTCTTTATCTCAAAACATGTCCTTATCAGAGAGGGAGAGGGAAGAGTGTTAGAGTGTTATCAAGGACTGTTTATATCACTCACTGTGTCTCTGGTTTATAAAATGGCGATGTATTTTCTCCCAGAAATTTCATGCATTTTAATTTAATCTGTTTAATGACTTTTGACATAAACAGAAGAAAATATTTAATTACCTTTTCCACTTTAATTTCTGAGATTCTCTACTTTATATGGCATTTGCATCTCACAAATGTATTTTTTTTGCAATTCTTTTTCTACCTGTCATCCCACCTGGAAAAATTCTCAACCTATGTCCTTGACATTGGAAATTCAGCTTTTCTGTAATGAATGGCTGTGATCACCAAGAGCATATTCTCAGATATTCAATATTTTGCTGTAATTCAAATGAACAAAGCTGTTTGCCAAGGAACACTCTAGGAGTTTATAAATTGAGTGTTACTTAATATAGATGCAACGTAAGTCCATTTGTAGTGTTCCTGCAGAAGGCTTTCTACTTTTTTTTGGAAATTGGTATGGCTGAAAGAAAACATAAAGCCATAGGGATGTGACTTTTCTTTTGATCAGAGGAGTTATATAAATCACACTTCTAGGAATGCTGAATATCACTGAAAAAATTTGTATCCCAGAAGTTATTTGTATCAAGCTGTTTGGTGCCTTTGAGGACTGAGACTTATTTCAGTGGGATTTATCAGTATTAACACAGACTCAGGAACTGGCCCAACAATAATAGAAGAATGAACTTATCTTTAAATTATGGTTTCTTGCAGTAATTGTGTAATTTAAATGGTTTCACCTCTAACTAGTTCTTCATATTTAAAAGCTCCTGGCACAATGCTAAGACTAATATTTTTCTGTGCTTTTTTATCATTGTTATGGATGTCCTTTTTTTTAGAGAAGAAAGACTGTTCCTGTTGTGATTTAACTGTGCTTGTGCTATTTCTAGACAGGAATCTGGGGGGAGAAGAAGGAAAGGAATATCTGACCTAAAATTTTCTTGGACAATACAGTCCCTTCTTCACTGGCCAGAAGTCATCTGGTGAGTTTCAAAGGCAGGTATTTTTTAGCTTCTGGGTGCGTTTCGCTTCCCTAAATAAGGGCTGGGTTGTTTTGGTTCATTGGCAAATTAACAGGTAATTCTCTAGGAAAAGTAAAAGGGGGAAAGGATACGGCTTTGCAGCTCATTTTTGTGTGATGTTTATGTAGCACTGAATTTAACTCCTGTTTTTATACAGCTGGAGCCTTGGATGAGAGTACAGCGTGGGTGCGAACTTAAATTGCATCCCTTGATCTGTTTGTTGAAAAGATATCTGTTTTCTATTACCAGTCTTAATGACTATCCTCTAAGATTTCTGAAACACTCCAGAAACTCCAATTATAATAGCAGGAGCATACAATGCATGCAGACTGCTGCTCTCCAAGATGAGAAAACTTCAGAATGGTTCCAGGAGAATAGTTTGGGTACTTCTTCAGGATAATTTTTTGCAAAGCCTCTTCTCAATAAAGGTCCTATTGAGTGAGATCCCAGGCCCATCCATCCCAGGAATGTCTCCAACACTGGCCAGTGGTACACACTTAGTATTATGCACAGAAGTTCACGATGAGTAACAAGAGTAACCACAACTTACGTGAAGATCCATGACTGGACTTTACTGCTGGTCTAATGCTGTAACAGTCTAATAAAATATAGCAAATTCTTAGTCCAGTTACAAGCACTTATATTCCATATTTCTTAATTCTATTAAAGATCATTAGTAATATAATAAAATCAAAGTATTTACCCTTTAGGCTCTCACCCTTCCAGTGGATTGTTGTAGGAAGTTGTGAGTGACCTGAGTTTTTGTTAAGAGGAAGACAATGTTGAAGGTTCATTGCTTGGGTTTGCTCAGAGTTATTTTTTCATGTTTCCCAATTTCACCGGGGTTAGTTATACTATGGTTACTTAGGTTTGGTACATTTTGTTGTCATGATATCTTTAGAAGCAGAACAACTATGTAGCTGATCAAAGCTATGCAATAATTAAGCTAAAACAAGCTGGACAACACCATATATAAATCAGGATTAAAACTACAGGTCATGCAGCAGACACCTGGAAGCTGGGTAGTTTGGCTGCTGCAGCTACAACAACCTGGATGGCAGTCATCTGATCAGACAGCAAAAGAAACTTTTTGCATATTTATTTGTAGCTATGCTTGAAACCAACTTAAAGCATCAAACCAGCTGGGCTATAAGGCTAGGAAGGTGTATAAAGATTGGACAAAATGTGTAATAGTGTCTCCTTGGACTCCCCTTTATGACTTTAGTAACTTGTGGCTGTGAAAAACTAATTGTTCAGGATATTTACGAAGTAAAAGTTGTTTCTGAGCCTAATGGCCAGAATCAGATTTCCTCCATCAGCATACAGCTTTCTCAAGTTCCTACTTCAACACTTGCAAACATTTAACATTCACAGCATCCTTCAACAAAGAGTTCTACATCTTGCTTATGCACAATATAAGGAAATTTCTCATTTAAATCAGGACAATTTCTCCAATCTATATTTAATATCAATTTTATAGCTTTTGATTCAGACATGAAAACTGATGTAGATAAAACACATGGACCTGAATGGTCTTCCTCTTCTCCCTACTAAACCCCATTAATCTAATAAATTAAGATCATAGGGTCTGTTTAAGAATACCATGTTTAGGTCCTGATTTCTGTTATACTGCATTCCCTGTCTTTTTCTATAACCGAGATCATTAGCCTTACTGGAAAAAATCAGGTGCAAGTGATTATTTCCTACAAGACCTGTGAATTTTGTAATAAAAGGGACATATGCATGACTACTTCCGGGAGAATGGTAGAAAAGCAGCTCCTGAGCTTAATTAGGCATTGATAGCAGACAAAACTAGTGCTGACCTTCCTAAACCTCATCATGTTTTGCTGTGACTTTTCTTAATCAAAATATTTGTTCAAATTTTATAGATCTTAATATTTTCCCAAACAGTCAATGACTAGAACATATTTTATTTTAAAGGAGGAGCTTTTCACAGATCCAGAAAACTCCTGTACTTCTCTTTTGTTTAAAACATAAAGCTACAGTCTAATAGCAAACCCAGGATTTCATAGACTAAGAGGTAGTAATCATAGCAAAAGATTTTTCTTCCTTTTTTTTTCCCTTTTCTTTTTTCTTTTTAATTTTTTTTTAATTGAGCGAATTATCATTCTCTGTTCCTTTGGATATTTTCAAATTTTCAGACCAATGCAATCGGTTTATGAACTAGATAAGACTGCATGAATTTTTTTCCTTCTTGCTCTAAATATATCAGCATGGCAATTATGACATTTCATGCTCTGCTCCTGGGAATTCTGTTTGTCTTTTGAGACTTCTACTTGTACTAAAACTTTCACTTATAAATTCCACTCTTTTCTAAATGTCTCAGCTGCATAGGTAATAGCCAGCTTTTCTTTTGGAGGTTTTTTTTGTTTGTTTTGGAGGTTTTTTTGTTTGTTTGGGGGTTTTTTTGTTTTTTTTTTAATAAACTTGCTTCACTATGAAGAACCTGTTTTATAACTGGATATTTTCTGTAACTGCATGATTTTATCCTCATTTTATTCATTATTAGATTGCCTTATAATTCATATCCTTTTCTTTTTATGTTGATAAATTTCCAAAATACTCCTACACCACTGTCACTGTTGCCTTTGATTGTTTTCTATTGAGTTGTTTAAGCATTCATTCTCTTGTATTTCTTTATCAGTTTATTGCCCTCTTTTGACCTTCCTGCTCCACAGGAGACTGATGCTGGACCTTGGACAAATGTTCCAAGCCATGTGTCCAACCTAAGGTCACAAAGTCAATTAAGCACTTGAAGGATTTGTCTTCTGAGGAAAGCTCAAAACTGTTTAGTTTGGAGAAGAGACGGTTCAGGGTGATATAAATGTGTATAAATACCTGACAGGGGGCAGAGAACAGAAAAGATGGAGACAGACTCTTAGTGCTGCTCAGTGAAAGGACAAGAGGCACAACATGCGAAAAAACAAATACTCTTTAGAAAAAGCTTTTTTCACTGTAAGGGTGATCAAACACTGGAACAGGTTGCTCAAGGGTGTTGAGGAGTCTGCATCCTTGGAGGTACCCAAAACTCAACTGGACACACTCCTCAGAAACCTGCTCTAGATGACCCTGCTTAGAGCAGGGGGGGGTCAGACTAGACAATCTTCAGAGGTCCCTTGCTGCCTCAGTTGTGAATTTTCTTTCAGTCCTAAGGAGTGAGAAAGCTCCTGTGAAATGGATAGGTCTCTGGTACTTTAGTTTTTGAAATCTTGATCTCAAAAAATGTAAAAATTTACACAAAGACTCTTAGTGATAAGACGGTCCTCAAACATCTGAGAGATTGTTTTAACAGCTATTTATAAGCTTCTCTTCCAAATACACATTGTGGATATGCAGTTGTATATCCATTGGCTGGTTTGAAGAAAAATTCTAAAGCTGGAATAGTTTTTTGATTAATATCAATAACTTTTCTCCAAAGCTACAAGACCTGGTAATCCCCATGTTCTCTAGAGAAACATTCCCAGCATGAAGTAGCTTCATCAGCAAGGCAAAGGGCTGGACTGGGTTTGCCAATGACATTTACTCTACAGCTCTCCACTCCTTAGTGCTAAGTAGGGTTAGGCTGTGCTGCCAGCCCACAATCTCTATGTTTAAGGTGTGACGCCATGCTAGGACCTGACTCAGCCCACACACCCAAAGCCTCCCTTTGGAAAATCTCTCCAGCCTCCCGAACTCCAGCACCTTGGTCTGTCACTCATTCAGCACCAGGGGATTTCATGGCCAGAGTGACCTCTTATCCTCAGTAGCAGCTCAGCTCTCCTTCCTCACTTCAGAAATAACACTTTCTCCAAAATCCTGGGATCCATTACTCTTGGCAGAACTCTGCAGACTTGGGTCCTGGAACATTGCCAATTCTTACAACTTTCTGCTGGGTGCTCTTATCAAATATGCAGCTGAAACCATTACCTCACACAGCTTCACACGATTCTGGAAGCCATCTGTGGTTATGTTTTGTACTAAGGTCACTAAGTGGCAGAACAGAGTTCTGAAAGCAAGCAGTGCCAGCCCCATCTCCAAAGGGAGCCTGCGGCAATTATCTATCAGATCATGCTGAAGCTGTGAAGGAGAGGAAGAAATGAACCTCTGCAGTAGTGAGAGTATAGCCCTGGCAAGTGGAAAAATTATGGATAAAATTTACCTGTGATTCAAATCTGGAGTGATGTTCAACTCTTCTGTAGTTTTGTGCTTAAGTCCAGTCCAATTTAAGTATTAACTTGTTGATAGCATTTATTAGAGGAGTCTTTTCTCAGTCTAAGCAAAACTTTGGCCATTAAATAAATAATACCACAGTAATTATAAAAACATGAGCCCAAATTGACTTTCTTGGAGCCAAGAAGACTATAAAATTAAAAGCAGGAAATTTTTCATCTAGGGAAAATACTTGTCATTCCATCTTGCGAAAACCTATTTCACTAATTAATTCCAAGCTTTCAAAAACTCTCACAGAAATCCCAGCATTAACATGTATAGACTTTTGTTTGCTTTTAAGTATTTTCAGAACGCGGTTCATATCTTGAATTTTGCAGGATTTTGCCATTTATTAGCGCTGCCATTTGCAGCTTCTGTTGGGAGGAAGCTTCCTTTAACATAACTATGAGAACTACTGAGGGAAAAATTGAAACACACACAGAGATTTTGCAAAAATGGTTTTTAGATACACATGAATATGGTTTTCTTGGATATGAATTTACCTACGTGCATTTCAGCTGCTTGTTTTATGTTTAGATTTATGTGTTTCTTTTCCGTAGTATGAGTTAACCTGATTAACCTGAATAGCTCAGTAAGTGCCTTGTATCAGATTTAATCATTGGAGTAATTTTGAAGCATTGCACAGTTATAGTTTTGATTTAGGTGCATTTTTTTTTTACTTTCAGTGGATTGTGCAGATGGAGTAAAGATCATAATAAAATGTCTAGAACCAAAATAATTTTACTATATATATATGCCTTCCTTATGAAGAAAGAATATGTAGACTGTGTTGTGTGATTTGGTGGGCTTTGAATCAATGGTCTTGCCCTTTATTCAGGAAAGCAGCATTTCTTTTAATCAATTAAATTCATTGGAACACCACTGACCCCAACTGAATCACAACAAAGAATAATCCATGCTAATAACCAGACTTTGAGAATGAAAAAAAAAATAGCACATCATTATTCAGTAGAAGATGCAAGAAACTCGTTTTGACATAATCTGCCTTTTGTATTTTTTTTCATCTCTGCACCTATTGCCTTGCACTGACTCTACTTGTGAAATGGCAGCGTCAATATTCCTTGTAATTTATGCTATTATTGGCAATTATCAAACTTATTTTGACAAATATATAAAACAAAATCAGTTTTGTTACCCTGAAATTCTTGTTTTAGAAGCCTCTTGTGACAGAGTTCTGTTCTGACAAATTAGCTACCAGAGTGACATAACACACGCCATTTACTAATTTTGCATTTCATTCCTTTAATTTTCTGTCTAACCTTTTTATTGAAAAAACAAATAAAGAAAACATAAATTCCAAGCAGTCTTTTCTAAAATAATGTTATGTGCATTAGTATGGTTCCTCCTATGTTTTGTTTGTGTGGATAACAGCCCTATACATTTGCTAAATAGAAAAAACTCTTCCTTGGTTTTGGTTAATTGTTCTCTGAAGAATCTGTCTCTAGTTCTGCAACTTTTTTTATGAGGTAGGGTAAGTAGGGTAATACAACTTAAGATGAAGGTGTGTAGTTGATCAATAAGGAAGTACTATTGTATGTTCTAAGTTATTTTTTATCTTATTCTTTATGCATTCGAAAGCTGTAAAAGTGTTCTGACTGTAGTTATACACTGAACAGGTCTTTCCCGAGCTGCCTATGGTACTTGTCTCTAGTTTGTCCAGTTAATTTTCAATTTTATAAAACCACCTGAGCAGTTCCAAATTTCCAAATTTTGATTGCTTTCCTCCCACCTTCCCTAGATTTCCTACCTGAAAGCAGGTTATCTGGAAGAGTAGATGGTTTCCTAAGTAATACCAATAAGTGCAAACTGTCCCACCGTGAAAGATTAGGAAGTGTATAACTGAAGGCTAATGTCTTGAAACTGAAAAAGTATAATATTATATAGAATTTTGAAACTAAGTCATATTATAACAGTGAATGTAGAGAATAGTATGATCAAAAATAAGAAAGGTCAAGATATAAGCAGAGAGAAAACTGATGAGCTTCTGGATAATTTTTGTTTGTCACATGCTTTTTGAAAGAAGGAGACTTTGGAAATAGTTGGCCCACCATTCAGCTAATAACAGGTGGTCCAAAACCTTTAAAAATCTGATCTATATTTTGCTTCAATCTTTAATAAAAAGGTTATCTATGATTAGATGACCAAAGTAGTCACCATCTGTGATGAAATAGTGCAAGAAGAGAGGTTACTGAGGTACTTTCAGATCATCTGAATCTCAAGTAGTTCCTTCAATAACCTCAGAACTTTTTAGTAAATACTCTTAAAAGCTTATGGAGGCTGAGAGAGGTCCAAAGTTAGATACTGTCTTCAAAAAGGAGGAAGGAGAAAAATTACACAAGGAGTTATAGAACAGTCAGACTGTAGTTTAGCACCTTAAATAACAAAGTTAAACACCTCAGGCAAGTCTATATCTAAAACAAAAGTGAATTTCACCTGGTACCAGGTGTGTGAAATCCAATATATTTCTGTAGGAAATCATGTCATCATCTTTTGAAGAGGAACAGTAGGACATAGCTGCAGTTACAAGATTTGAAAGAGTAAGTCCTGTTAACTGAACTCAGTAAAATGAATCCAGAAAAATTCAGTAAAAATTAGCAGTTTCAGTCTTAAACAACAATAACAACAATAATAATAATAATAAAGTTAGACATCCCTGGTGGAGAAGAAAATGTTGTTAAGTAATTGCCCATGAGATTTACTATTTCTCAGCCTATGGGTTTTAAGGTCACAGGGAGTTCCAGGCCCCCTGAAAAAAATTTAGTACTACCCTTCTACAACCATGGTCATGTCAGATGTATTAACACATTGATCTTACGGCACGGATGGCTCACAGGCTGGTGTCTCCCCAGAGCAACCCGAAGCAGGGCTGGCTGACCTGGGTTTGGCCATGCTGCCACATCCAAGCTCTGCAAGTGCCGCTGAGGAATTGACTATGTGTAATCACACTGGTAGGGCAACATGACCTGCAATCTCAGCTGACGTGAGGTGCCCTGGCAGAGCTGGGCCGTGGCAGCACGGAGTCAAGGCTGCAGCATGCGCGGCTTTGGTGGCCAGCTGCTGAGGGAGGGAGCCTGACCACCAGTGGACTTGGGGCCAGTGTTTTGCTCAGGCCAATTGCTATGGCTCTTTTGAGTGCTTGCCATCTTGCAGGACTGTGGGATTCAGCATCTTTCCCCGCAATTTATTTCCTGTGGCTTGGGATATCCTACAGCTGAATAGAGTAACTGAGAGCAAAGGAATTGCCTCTGTTCTCCCTCTGCTGAGAGCTAGTCTGTATCCCTGACCGGAACACTCCTGCAGAAGACAACAGAGAAGGGAAAATGAAGGAAAGAGGTGATGGAGATTGAGCCACAGTGGCAAAGAGAGCGATACAGGGAACAAGAGGTTCTCCTGTATATCCTGTTCCTATTTATCTCTTTCCCTTATCACAGATCCCTTGACACTGGAAATAAGCTATGATAACACAGAATCACAGAACAGTTGAGGCTAGAAGGGACCAAGTTCTCTAAGTTAATCTGCTACTGCAGTGTGTAATGCCTCTGGCTCACAGTTGCTTTGACAAGCAGCTGTGGACCTCAACCTTTTGTTCTGTGTTGTTTTGCTTCTCCAGAGGGGTACAACAGATGCTTAGACACCAGCTGGCTAAGGAACAAATTCTTTGATGTTGTTGGAGTCCCAAGGGTACACAGGAGATAGTTTCTGATAATCTTAAGTGTTAGCTTTGCTTTTGTTCCCCACTTAGAGAAATAAGGTAGAATACATGAAGAGGTTTTTTTTCTGAAAGTCCTTTGCTTTTCAACCACAGATGATAGAATTCACTGTACCTTCCTTTTCCCTGAGGCATAGCAAACTTTCAGGTTGAGCCAAGTAAGGATGTTTATTTTCAGCTACCTAGGGTAACTGGTCTCTAAAAACATATGGCATTTCAACTTTGGCAATGACATTATTGTCATTCAACTGCAATAATGTTTGCTTAATTAAATGCATCCTGTGGGGAGAAAAAAAGCGTTAATATGTTAAATAAAAAGTAGACCATACAAATTAGAAGTTCAAATTCAGATTTGGGTACTGCACAGTTTCAATTACCTTGTCCACATATAGAATGTTGCAGTCATTATTTACATGACAGCGTGGGGTTTTTTCCACTGGACTTCTATCTAGAGATCTGCTCTGAGAACTGATGAGGGTTTTAGACATTAAGGTGTGGGATGTTTCTAGCTGGAGTTTGAAGAATGAATTGAAAGATGCAGGTTTCTAGTTGGGAGAGGGAAAGTAGAGTGGGGGAGTCCATCAGCTGGACAAGAAAACGCAGAGTCCAATGGGAACATATAATGGAATTATAGAATCATAGAATATGCTGAGTTGGACACCAGCCTGATGTCACCCCATGCACTGTAACTCTTTGTGCCCAATCTGTGAGCTATCTATCATGTAACATGGTGATCCAGCTGTATGCTGGATATTTTGTCCAGAAGAATACTATGAAACATATCACAGCTTTGCTGGGATATTGCTCATCTCTTTCATGAGATTTCAAAAGCTTTGCTGAAGTCCGAAAAGATTGTATCTAAAGGCATTTCTAGATCAACTAGATGGGTTACCCTGTCGTAAAAGGAAATCAGGTTTGACAAGCAGATTTAAGCTGTGCTGGCTGTGACTGATTACTGCGTTGTCCTGTAGGTGCTTTTTGATACTTCCCAGAATAATATGTTTCATGATTTTACTGGGCACTGAAGTGAGACTGAAGTGACAGGCCTGTAGTTTCTGGGGTCCTCCTTCTTGCCCTTCTTGAAAATCAGGACAATGCTCACCAGCTTCCAGTCAGATGGGACTCTCTGGATTCTCAAGACTGCTCAAAAATCATCAAGAGAGGCTTTGGGATGACATCAGCTAGTTCCTTGAGGGTTCTCGGATGAATCCCATCAGGCTCCATGTATTTGTAGGGATCCAGCTGGAACAGCAGATCCCACACAATTTCAGGGCTGACTGGGAGTTGATCATTCTCTCAGTCACAGTCCTCCAGCTCAGGGCACTGAGATCCCCTTATTCCATCATCCATTTTGAAGAGGCAAAGAATGCATTAAACACCTCTGCCTTCTTCATGTCCCTGTTTGGGTGGTGACCATCCTCATCTTGTAATGGGGCTGATGTTATTTCTACTCTGCCTATTGCCATTAATACATTTGAAAAGCTTTTTTTGATTTCCTCCCACAGTTCTGGCCAGTTTCAACTCCGGTTGAGTTTTGGCCACACAAATTTTCTCCCTATGGTGACGAGCAGCATCTCAGTATTCTTCCCATGTCACCTGTCTTTGCTTCCACTGGCCATACACCTTCCTTTTCCATTTTACTTCGAAGAGAAGATACCTTTTCAGCCAAGCTGGCCTTTGGCCTCACCTGTGTGACTTGCACATTTAGGAGTGGCCTGCTCCTGTGCCCTTAGGAGGTGATGTTTAGAAATTATAATTTTACTTCCTCTTGTTACCATGTTACTTTGTCTTGCTCTGCTGTTGAAACACCTTAAGTCTGGTCTTTCAGAAGAGACTTATGCTTATCCCATTGTTTTAGAAAGGCATGAGATACTACTGGGCAACCTTTGGGTTAATTAAGTTCTTGCTGTGGAATTATAATTTTATTTCCTGAGAAATTGCATGAGAGTAATATAATGAGGAATTAGCTGTTACAGGCATAAGATCTTACTGAAATAACAAAGAAATGACATGATCATCACGGTAAACACTCTGGAATGGCCTCTCCTGTTCAGGTTCAGGGAGGTGGAAAACAGTGGAAAGCTATTAAAGCAGAATCAGCTGGGGGAAGAAGACAACCCGTATCTACCATCTGTATTAACATATTGTCTAAGTTTCAAATGCTTTTGCGAGAATGGTTGTTGTACACATGGAACAGAGAAGATGCTTCATTTTGCCTGTTCAGATCTTTTGCAATTTTGTGAGTACTTACAGGATCATGGAATTACTCTTGAATTTTAAAGAAGTGTATATGTGATATTGGTCTTTCCACCTTTGAGAGAGCAAAACACGGATGCCTTCAAAACCAAATACTGAGATCTGCTTTTAAAAGAGGTTTTATATTGTAATTCTGGTCTGCCTCTTGATTTTTTTTAAACTCCCTATGCTTATCCCACTATATATGTGTGTGTGACAGTGAGGGTGGCCAACTCCATAATTTTTGAAGTGACTGCAAGTAAAGCCTTTTCACGTTGCAAAAATTCTCACACCCACCTCTACTAACTCCTTCCCAGCAATTAATTCTGCCAGAATGTTCTCCCCACAGAGATTTGTGTTCATCCTTCAATCTTATCACTGCTGCTTTTGAGAGTTTTTCACCCTCTCTCTCCCAAAACTGTGGGTGCAGTTGTAACTTTCCACTTCTACCTCGTATGTTCCTCCTGCCCCAGCAAGCACTTCAGGAGAAGGAAGAGTGAAAAACAAGCAGCTTTTCTTCCATCCAGCCAGCTTAGAGGAACAGGGGGCAGGAAAGCTCAAGTCTCATTCCTCTTGAAAACCTGAGGAATCTAAGAGGTGCAAATATTTGGATGGGGCTTCAGAGCTATACATGCTATTGGTTTCTCTGCTTTGTTACACTTGTGGAGGACGCACCTTTTTCTGGACAGAAAGATCATTGGCACAGAATTTAGGTATTGAATATAAATTAGTTCACAGTCCATAGAGTTTTGGTCTATATCATCCTAGTTACCTGCCTTCTCTTCCACCTGACTAATGGTCAGCCCTGTATTCTATGTCTCTCATTTATGACAATTTATGACCACTTATGTTAGCTCCAGTTTTTCACCTTTTGTAGGAAATTCCCTCCTGCTTCTAACATTACTCCAATCACCAGGAGACACCCGTGGGACATTCAGGCCCATTAGCATCTGTGTTGCTCTGGTCTCTTCCTCTCCTGGGAGCGCTTTGGCAGCCTCTATGAGTTTAAGGATGTGACAAAGCAACAACAGAGGGTAGATCAGAGAGGGCAGAGACAGACTTAACCTGTGGGGAGGGACATTCAGGGAAGGGGATGCAGAACTGCCTGTATGTGCTTACAAAGCTTCAGCCAGTAAATGCTGTGCATAACAGATATGTAACTTTATTGTGTTAGATGTCCAGCATATTTCCAGCACCTGCTTTGATAGGAATAACCAAGTCCTTCCGAACATGGTAAGCTGCGGAAAATGTACGTTATACATCTTCCTAACTTGAATGCTGGTTTTGACAAAAATCGAGGTATGATTTCTAAAAAGGGGATTCCGCCTCCGGAAAAGGTACCCAGTGAAACAGTCCTGCAAGAGCCCTCCGCCCGTGGGAGTAATTTCAAATAAATCTCCAAATGTCTCTCCCTCAGGCGCCGGGAGGTGCTGCCACACACCCTGGGGAAGGCAGCGGCGGCCCCCCGGGAGCGGCACACGCCGCGCTCTCCGCCTCACGGCCGCCGTCGGGAGCGGCACCTGCGGCGGCACCGCGCCCCTCCGGGCGGCGAGGGCTCCCGGCCCCACGCAGGCGGACGGCGGGGCAGGTGGCCCGACCCCGGGGGTATCTCCTGGCGCTGG